>JAOVVI020004280.1:0-17843 GCA_028571085.2 Nepenthes alata | reverse complement strand
TAGCATCTAGTATTAAATATCTTTTACGTGTATTAGATATTTATTATTATTCACTGCTTCCGCTATACTTTTAACGGCGTCGAAACACGTTAGCACAAAACGTGCTTTTTCAAGCTCTATGAGATTTTAGAGGCTCTAGAGATTCCAGTGGCTCACCTCCACTACATCACTCTTTGATATCTTATTTCTTTATATGTCTTCTTTCATTTCAAAAAGCTTTTCCTAGATGCCCAGGCCATGAATGTGATCTTCCGATTCAACCAAAATACAAATTGGATTTCCTTTACCCCTATAAGAAGTATAAAATAAGCGGGGTGAATTTAGATTCAATAAATGGTTAGATGAACCATTTTTATATAACGGTTCCTTCTGACTAGACCCTTTTCAATAATTGGGGCTATATCAACGATGAATACACTAATGATGTTTTAGCAATAGAGGATCGAATCACTCGGCTGCTAACAAGGCTCATTGAAAAGAATGCCACCATCCTGAGTCACATGGATCACTACCTCACTCAGAATGTATTCATCGAGGTTCAGTGAGAGGTTAGGGTGGAAGGGAATGATGTCATTGCTAAGCAATTTCACCGGCCCAAGAGGAAGCTAAGAGTTCTATTCGTCAGGGATTCCCCTAGTAGGAGGTTGGCTGGGTGGCTCCTTCCTCCTCTATTTTCACAATAGACATCAACCAAGTCGTCGATGAGGCCTATGAGGGGATGATCACTGAAGAGGCTAGTGAGTCATTGTGGAGGTTGGGTTCTGCTCATTTTTCTCTAGTTCGTATAGCTTTTGAGGAGGCAACAGGACTTGTTGAGGGTGTTGAGCCCCCATTGCTCTCAGTTGCAAGAATAAATGATTCCTCTGCTAGCATATTGGGTGAATTGACCGATGCCCCAATTATAGCTGAGTACGGGGATCTAATTTTGGTTGCTTTGTCGCCTAACGCATCTGTCTCTATGCCTCCTGCTATTTTTATTGAGGGTGTTAATAATGATCAGGTGGTTGAGGAAATAATTTAAAATAATTCAAAGGCCATGACTGTAGTGGAGGTGCCTTACCCTGAGGTACCAACACCTAAGCTTCTGGAAGCTTCGGGCATATCTCCTTCCCCTTCTGGCTTTGAGGTGCCCCTTTATCACCATGCAGTGCCTCTTTCATATCGGAGGCCTCTATCTGTATTCGGACCCAGGGATTTTCCTGGTCCATCCTACTAGGAGGGTCCATCTCTCCTCAAGGTACTGCTTGTGGAACTCTTCATTTTATAGTTATGTTCTTGGTTGTTATCCCTGCCTGACCATTCTATTTTGTTTTATAGTCATAGGTCTTGCTTCATCTGATGGTAGAGGGTCTGTTCCATAGGGATGTAGAAATCTCTTGACTGTCTCATACATATACCGATCCTACCGTACTCAGAGAAAAAGAGATATGGGTAGATATTAACATTGTCAAAGCTCAATAGAGTCAAGATCGGGCCACTTTCCTCGATTGAGAGCTATTTGAGTCACAAGAAAGATCCTAAGAGCTCTCAAATAAAATATCTTTGGCTCTAGATTAGATTATTTCGCTTAAGGACAAGTTTCAAAAGGTTGAGCAGCAATTCACCGATCTTTGAAGTAGGTGTGCTCGACTCGTGGGAGAGCTGAGGAGTCGTCTTTGTCTGGAAGAAGTTGGTCGTGCTCTGGACAACAGATTCTAGGACAATATTCATCATTGCAGACAAATTGTGTCCTTAGCTACTCCCTACTTTCCTATTGGTTTCCTCAATCTGAGAGACACTGGAGCTCTTCGCTGTTCTGATTTGGTTGATTTTTTAAAGATAGAAGGGGAGCCTTCGCCACATTTAACGGGGGACTTTCGGCCTTAGGATGGTTGGTCTGTTCGAGTGTAGGCATAGGCAATATTTTGTAATTCTCCTGATGGACACTCCATGTTTTATATGTACATATTGATTCTTCAATAAATCAGTTAAATCATTTAGATCATTGTCACTAATGTCTTTGAGCTTTACGTGAAGTCTTTTTGCTCAATATTTATTTTGTTTGCTGATTAAGTATTGTTACTATTATTGCCGAGTTTGGCTAGACATTTTTGTCCAATTATGCTTAGTCCTAAGAGAGAATGTTGTAGCACTAGGAAAACCTCTTTGTGGCCAACTAGGTTTGGTTGCCATAGTCATCGGGCTTTGACAAAGCGAAAACTATTGCTCTCACTTAGTCGATGGTGCTCGTCCTTGTTTGAGGGGGTTGTTACACTTATGCATTAAGTTCTAATTCGTCAACCGTTGTCAATTGATAGTACTCATTCCTATTGAAAATAATTATCACACGCATACTGAAAAGTCTCCTAAAGTTTTATTTTGTTTTGACCACTTAAAAATAGGTCAGACTTTTATCTTTGAGCCCCCCGACCATTATCTTTGACTTCGTCTGGGTTACTTGTTGATCTAGATTGAGGTTTAACATTTGACCTCAATTGAGCCACTCGGTTATTTGGACCAAGGTTTTGACAGTGTTTTAGCAAGTTAATTCACAGGTGAAGATTTTTACCCAATTTAGGGGCAATCTGAGCCTTTGAATTTATGGAATAATACACAAGCATTCATATGAATATGAATAACATAATAAATGATTGATTATTTTATTAATTTAAATACGATTACATCATGCAAGCAATTCTCATGACATATACTAGGTTTACTTGTGCTCGACATCAGTTGATTAATAATATTTTTAAGGTGGATGGCATTCCATATCTTCGGAATCAATTTTTTATTCTAAGTACATAACTTGTACACACTTTTTCGGAGAATTATGGAGCCTAGGAATGGCCCCTCCTAACTCGGGGATAGTTTATTCTCAATAACAGTTTTGCTTACTACCTCTATATTTCGTAGAACTTGGTCCCCCATATCAAATTGGTATGCTTTTACCTTTTTATTGTAATATTGAGCTGCTATGTGCAGTCTTACTATGTCCCAGGCTTCTTCGAGCAAGTCTAGATGCTCTTTGAGTTGCTAAAAATTATTTCACGGCCTGACATTTTTGACTTGAAGGCTAGGTAGACCGATCTCCACTAGATGACCACTTTAATCCCATAGAAAAAATCAAAATGTGTCTCTCATGTAGGTTCCCTCGATGTCGTTCTGTAGGATCACAGCACAGAAGGTAGCCTGTTCTCCTAGGAGCCCCTTGCATCCCCTAGCTTTATTTTCAACCCGTGTAGTAGGGTTCAGTTTGTTATTTCTACTTGTATGTTTGCTTGTGGATAGGCGACGGAAGTGTAAACCAATATAATTACCAAACTCGTGTAGTACTTGGAAATTTTTTTACCAATGAATTAAATTCTATTGTCGGTCACTATGACCTCAAAAATTCTAAATCTGCATATGATATTTTCCTGAATGACCTTTATGGTGTTCTGCTTAGTGATCCGTGCTAGTGGGAAGGTTTCTATCCATTTTGTGAAGCAGTTGATATCGATTATGACAAATTTTCTTTGCCCAGAAGTTATAGGTAATAGGCCTAATATGTCGAGTCTCCATTATGTGAATGAAAATGGTGACTGCAGGGTTTATAATTCTATGTGCGGCTTATGATGAATGTTATTGTGGATTTAGTAGTTTACATTTTTTTATAAATTTTATAACATCTCGCTTCATCGTTGGCTAATGGTAACCCTGTCATATAAATTTGAATGTTAAGTTCTTGTCCCCAATGTGTGATTCGTAAATTTTTAGATGTACCTCGCTTAACATGTAATCAGTTTCTTCTAATGTAAGATGCCGTATGTATGGGGTGGAATAATTTCATCGATATAGTCTTCCATCTATGATAGTATACTAGCCTACTGTCTTCTTTATGCGCTTGGTATCATCTAGGCTTTCCGGTAGAAGGCCTTCGATGAGGTACCTCCTATATAAAGTCATCATGATATTGCTGTTAGAGATCTAATAAATCTCCTATTCTGGGATTTCTATGCTTGGGGTTTCTAGAATTTCTCACATATCACAGGTGTATTGCTCGGGATTACTAGTTGCTGCCACTTTTGCCAATTGATCCGCCTTCCAGTTGACTTCACTCAGGACATGGAGTATATCCACCCTATCAAATGTTTTAATCAGGCCTTTCGCTCTAACAAAATATCTTGTGAGCAATAGGTTAGACACTTCAAAATTTTTAGTGATTTGGTTAACGATCAACTTTGAGTCATTGTGGAAGATCAGGTTCTTTGTGGAGCATTCCTTTGCCAGCCTAAGTTTGATTAATAGGGTTTTGTATTCAACGATATTGTTGGTAGTTGGAAATCCGAGGGTTATCGAGTATTTTATCTCCGACCCGTCTAGAGTCTTCAAGACCACACCTGCTCCACTCCTTGATTGGGTTGATAACCCTTCCATGTGTAAGATTTAGATCAAAGTTTCTTTTTGTTGACAAGCATCCTTGTGTCAATGACATCTGAAATCGGGGACATCGTTTCAACTATGAAATCCATGAGGGCTTGACCTTTTATGGTCAACTACTGTTGAAATTTCACGTCATACTCGCCTAATTCAATGATTCATTTGATTAATCATTTGGACATGTTGGGCTTTTAAAAATCCCCTTTCAATGGCTGGTCCATTAAGATGATGAGGCTGTGGGTTTGGATGTACGATCGTAACTTCTAGTGGAATAGACCAATGCCAATGCAAGCCTTTCGACATACAAATAATGAGTCTCAGTATCTATTAGAATTTTATTAATATAGTAAATTGACTGTTGTACTTTAAACTCTTTCCTGATTAGGATCGAACTTAGCATTGTATCTAATATTATTAGGTAGAGAAATAGTTATTCGCCTTCCTTAGGAGAGATTAAGAGAGGTAGATTGGCAAGGTACTCCTTTAACTCTTGGTAGGCGGCTTGACAGTTGGTAGTTCATTGAAAACTACTCACCTTCATTCCTTTCAGAGCTTTGAAGAAAGGAAGATATTTTTTTACTGACTTCGCTAGGAATTGGGAGAGCATTGAGTCTTTAGGTGAGTCTTTGAATTTCTTTGAGACAGGTACATGTATATGATGCCCTTTATCTTCTCGGGGTTCACTTTGATTCCTCGATGAGATACAGTAAAGCCAATGAACTTTTTAAAAGTTACACCTAATACACACTTGATTGGATTTAATTTTATCTGGTGTGCTTGCAACACCTCGAAAGATTCTCTGAGATCACGAATATGGTCATCGATTGCTATACTTTCGACGAGTATGTTGTTTACATACACGTTCATATTCTGGCTTATCTACGACTCGAACATTTTATTCACAAGCCTCTACTAGGTGACTCCTGCATTCTTCTGGTTTCTTGGGCTGTTTAGGCCATTTTAAGAACTTCTTATCTCAGATCTGTATAAGGATATTCGTCCGAGTGTTATTTAAAGAGTCAAGTTCAGAGGCTTAAACTCTCTCCGGTTGCCTAGCTCTATCCTCGGGAACTTCCCAGGATCTTGGGTGTTAGAATTGTCTTTGTTTCTCTTATTTCCGCTCATCGATTCTGGATGGTGGTCTGTACACTCTGGCCTCTTTGCTTCGTTGGTCTTATTGGTGGTGATGTACGCACAAGTGATGGTCTTCGACTAAAAAAGTCTTGGGATCTTGTTGGACTAGGTGCTTGAAAAAGTCACCCAACTGTACGGTCGCCATAAAGGAGTTCAATTTCACTTCATTGGTTAGTTTGAAAATCCTTCAGGCCTCTATGTTAAATCAAGCCAAAAAGTGCTGAAGACTTTTATTTGGCCCTTGTTGGATGTGGTCAATGTGCCATGGCTTCGTGACTATGATAGGAAATTGTTGGCTAGCACTTGAAATGTTCTAATCGAATTTGGTTACAACCAAGAGAATCAAATCTGAGTATCCCTCTCAAAGTTTAGAAGGAAGTAGAGACATATGGTTGTGTCGTCGAGGCCTTAGAATCTCAATAGAGTGCAAAAGTGATTTAAATGGTCTATTAGATCGAAATTTCTATCGTAGGGCTCTAGGGTCGGCATCTTAAACTTGAGAGGGAGTTGTTGCATCTGGATATTCCTCATGAACGGTGATATTTTTAGGTCAACAAAGTGTCCGTCAATTCTTCCTTTGATCTGCTGCTACTTGATCTTCCTAATCCTCTCCTCCACTTGGGAGGTGGACGCAATCCTCTTAGTATTAAAGAAGGTCCTCATCTCTAAGTGGTTTAGAGAGACATGTTGGTTTGGCCGGCTATGGGCCCTCCTTGGTAGGGTGTTGCATGAGGCCTTTCCTCGAGCTAAAGGGCTTTGGTTATATTGGGAGTAGTGTAGATTCTATTACTCTTGGCTTTCATCTTGTAATTTGCTGCTTAGTCAGCCCTCTAGTTGTGTCTAAGCCCTGTCACTCATGACCTCTTGAGTTTCGACGTCGTCAGGCCGATAGATCGTCTCCTTGGTGGGCTGTCTTCCTCTAACTTCTCCTTTTGGATGTTGAAGTATGAGAGTTGGAGAAAGGAATCCCTAGTGGTTGTCCTTCCATATGTGCATATGGTCAGAAACAGTTTCAATAATGTGTCCATCGGGACAGCCAGTGTCTCCACGTTTGTGGCAGGACAATCATCCCCATGGCTACCTATGGCTGGGTCATTGCCATGGGCGACGTCTCTTGTTGGTGCACTTGCTTGAACTCTAGTATTCACCATATTTGCTTTCTTTGATTGTGTAGTTAGATTTTTGTCACTTCTCATAAACGGTACCAATGATACATCTATGAAATCGGATTGTCAAACAAATTAGGGAGTCACTTTACTTGGGTGGCTAATTAATAATAGGCCGAACTTTATTAATGTAAACTTGGATCATACACACCACAACAAACAAACGAGAAGTAAAAGAAATATGAGACTTGCTCCCTGGTATGTTCTCTGACGTTCAAGTGAAGGTATCTTGTCAATTAGCTAAGAAAGATAGGAGGAGAAAATGCATTGATACGATTGTTTGGAGATTAAGTGTTTGATGTAGAATTGGACTCCATTGGATGCGCTCGGTTGGAGTGAGTGGCTTTGAAGTATTGAACTTGTTAGGAAAGTGACTTTGCTTGTCTGAGCATTTTTTGTCTTAAAAAGAGTCTAATTTATCTTTCTAATGTTTCTTGAATTCTTCTTGTGGAAAAGAGGGTATATTTATAGCGTGGGGTGTCAGTTTGATAGTCTCATAGGCGTTATGCCTCTATAGTTTTAAGGAGCGTTAGTCGTGTAGCCGCCGCTTGTATTTATCAATTGGACTGCCGTGGTTTCTAACTGTTGATTTTGTACTGTAAATATCGGTAACAGTTCATTAATTATCCACTAATACCAATTTATTATTGGATGATTTTGGGTCATACTTCTTAGATTAACTGTCATACCCTTTGATTATTAAGGTTGGAGGGTCTTCAGATAGGCTGCCATTACTTGGGCGTTCTTTCCTCCTAAGGATTGGGTTCTGGACCGGCCTGGATGTTGTCGTACCCAATATATTACAAACCCCAATCCTTGATGGCCTCACTACAAAAAGTTGACACTAGCAGGAGTCAATTAAAAATATAATTCAACCAAGGAATAATTATATCTAAAAATGGGAAAAGAAAAGGCTAAAGCAAGTAGACACCTTTGGACCTATAAACACTGGCAGTCTGAATATGAGAATAGGTCACGGCCCTACTCTTTTGGATAGTCCATGATTGGTTGGAATAAGGGTAGACCAACAAATTGATTTTGTCATAGACACTAGCAATAATAGTTTTTGCTAATTTTTAGGATCACTGATCATCTCCTCCTTGGAAATGGAGGTGTTCCTCTCCCTCCAAATGACGAAGATGCAATAAGAGATAATGAAGCAATCGTAGCAACTGTGTTTCTCCCTTTTCATTTAATACTAGCCCATCTCATCCCCACTTACCAATCATCTAGCGGCCAATAGCAACAACTTCGGTAGCGCACAATCCTTCAAAGTGCCTGCAAGAACCAAAACTGAAAGAACTTAATAAATCTTACATAATGCGCAAGTCAATCCACTAGCAATAAATCTAAAAATGTGATGTTTCATGTTAGGATGCTCCCAAATAGCCAACCAAAAAATGAAAGCGTATGCTAGCATCCTATAATTCTCCCAAACCAATCCGCTCTAACAAACTACATGGCGTTGCAGTTGAAAAGTTTTCCAAGTGGACCTCGAAGAAAGCTCCCCAAACCTGCTATGTGATGAGACCACCTTATTTTTAGTGAGAATACTGGGTTCATAAATGCCTATATTAGATATAACTGGCTAAGCAATAAGGGAGGTTTCATTTGCTAGTACCAAGAATTATCTGAAATTATAGAAGCTACGAGAGATAGCTCCAGAAGCACATAAGCAATATAATGGAAAAAAAACCACTAATTAAACCATTAAATACCCAAAGGGTGTCCACAGTTTGTCTAAAACTTGACTGAGAAGCCATTGCCAATGGTGAAGAAAATGAATAGTCTAATTTGATCTCGGAGACCCATAATCTTCCTCAAGCTCCAAGGAGTGTTGCTAGAAACATGGAGCGACTACAAGTACTTGTTCATTGGTCTATATGAATAAAACTAATAAACCCACGAAAGACTCGCCCCTAGCTAAAACAAGGCTCCACAACTGCCGAGTAAGGATAGCTTTACTAGAAGCCTTCAAAATTACAGAGGCCAAGGCCCTCTTCCTCCTTTGGCTTACAAGCACTAACCCATGCAACCTTAGCAATGGCACAACTATTTCTAGATCAAACCAAAGAAAATTACAAAGAAGAGAGTCAATATGCCTAAATATACCGATTAGGATAATGAAGATGGCTACCGACAATGTGACGATAGACGATAGACTGGATTTAATAAGTTAAAGTCTTCTTACAAAAGATAGAGCTTTACCATGCCAAGTCGGAATAAAATGTGAAATTCGATCCAAAATAGGCTTATAATCCACCACCTTAAGCCTAGTGGATATAAGGGGAACACCTAAAAACCTAACCAATAGTTGTCCAACATGAGATCCGAGGCAAGAAGAAATATCCACAACCTTAGCATCCTTATGACTACAATAGAAAATCTCACTCTTATCTATATTGGGATGAAGGTCCGAATGTTCCGTAAAAAGTGACATACTATCCTTTAGAATACTTTGTGAATGTTTGTATAATAGAAAAGTAACAAGTCATCTGTAAATTGGAGCATTAGGATCATAATATCCCTACACTTTCAATAATAACCAAACATTTTCTATTGGACCTAGTTCTAGTCGAAATCATACCATGCAAAACTTCTATTATAATAGTAAATAGAAAGGGAGAGAGAGGATCATCTTGACAAAAACCCCCTCACTCTAGCATAGAATCCAACTGACTCCCCATTTAAGGAAATAAATAAAGAGGGCATGAGCATATACTGACTCACCTAAAGTAGTATATGCCCTAGAAACTCCATTGCTTGCATGGTATTAAGAATGAAATCCAATCCATTAAATCATGTGCTTTCCTATTGTCTACCTTCATAGCACATCTCAACACACCTCCATTCAAATGATAGCGATGGACCAACTTTTGTGCAACTAAGATATTATTTGCAATGCTCATTTCACGAACAAAAGCTGACTAATAATCTTGTAGATAAGATCCGAGAAGCAAGCAACCACATAATTTGTAATAATCTTAAAGATGATTTTATACAAGATATAATAGCACAAGATAGGTTTTAAATCTAAAATCCTCACCATGCAAGAACCTTTGGAATCAAACAAAACAAGGATAGTTTGTTTGTGAAGCTTCCTTAATTTAAAGAAGTCCATAATTGCTTTGCAAATGAGTAGGCCAATAATATCTCACAATTTACTAAAAAATGTAGCCATGAAGCCATCTGGCCTAGGGCCCTTATCATCTCCAAAGCCAAAAACACAACTTCTAATTTCATAAATAGTAATCGAGGCAAATAGATTACTAAATCGACAAATAGGGACCAATTAGAGGAGGATCCAATGAGGTTTTTGAAGTAAGAAATCACCTCACTCATGATATCCTCAAGGCTCGTCATGTGCTCCTTTTCCTCTTAAATCAAAGACAAAATTCTCTTTTTATTATTTCTTGAAGCCATTGACTTAATAAAGTCAAGAACATTGGTCAACATCTTTAAATTACACCAATTTAGCTTTATGATTAAATAGTGATTGCTTAGTCACACTCATATCGTGGAAACTTTGTCCGCGGATCCTCTGCTGCTCAATAAGCACTTGAGAAGCCAATGAAAAAAACAACAAATATTGCTATTTCTCCAAAGATTCTCTAGCCTTGAGAACCACAAGAGACACATCATCGTGCTCATCATTAGGGTCCTTGAGACATTTTCTAACCTATTTGAATTTAGTCACTAGTTGGTACATCAGTTTTCTTTATATAAGCACTCTAACCTTCCTTGACTACCTCTGCAAACTTCATGTATTCGGGCAAAAACGTTTGAATCTAAAGGATCCCCTCCTAATCGACTGGATAAAATTATTAATCAATACACATAGCAAATTATCAAGAACCATGGAGGAGGGAATAGTATGGCTGAAGAGGAAAATTATGCCATCTAAGAGACATTAACCAGAATAAGATCATGTTTGTAAGATGAATAGCCATCCACATTTTGGTGACTACTCCACATGAAAACATACCAAGTAATACAGAAATCAGCAGACCTCTAAGTAGCTCCAACAATGATATCTTTCAATAGCATCATTGGTACCGTAGACAAAGGAAAAACAAGACATCAATCTATCACTACATGTCTCAAACTCACAATGAATAGCTTGGTTCTCCATTCTCTTCTGGTGGAAAATGACTTGATCAAGGTTGGATACACCCACCACATTTTTGATTATATTTTATAATCAAAGTCTAGGAACTAGAAATCCTAGATGAAATGCCACTTGAATTAGGAGTTCTAACTTTAGTTTCAACACATACACATACCTTGAGATCATTCAAACTAGTGAGTCGCATTGATCTTTCATATCGAACAATTAATTTGGCTTAAAAACATGCTCTCATATACACACACATATATATATATATATATATATATTCAAATATAAATATTTATTTATCAGAAGAATAAAATGTTCATGTTAGTTGAAAATAAATGTGGCACGGTGATTGAGACCTAGAGATTGCTCCTTCTCATAGGACTCCTTAGACCTTAAGTTTTATATGGCCCTATGTTAGTTGGTTGGTTGGTCCAAAATGGGTTCTCATCTGTCTTTTCAACTTGTGTGTGTTTGGGATGACAAAATAGAGCACACAGATCATAGAGAGCAGTCAATTCAAAAAGTAAAAAAGAACTAAAAGAGTATACATGTGTGTGTATGTGTTGTATTGTAGCTCGGAGTTCAAAGCCAACAACGTTTGGGTGATTAGTCATTCCGTGTCATAGGTTGGCTAGCAAAAGGTAAACATAAATCATGAAACCGCTACTTACTTTATTTTCACTTGTGTTTATCAATTCTAACAGCGCTACTATTGAATGTAATTGCAGAACCTAGGGCATCATAGAAGCAAAGAACATGGTAAAGATTGTCAGTTTTTATACGACAGCCTGATATTATATAACATTTCAACATCTCATTCCCATGCATTCAAATATAAATAGGATACCGTACAAGCTTTTATAAACTTGAAAGAAATCAACACTCAATAGCGACTACATTTAAGACAAAACTTCGGTAATGCAAAATTACAAAATACATAGATTTTTTATAGAATCCCAAGTCAAAAATCAAACACACAGCATCACCAATATTCGACTGTGAAAAAAATAAATTATATAGATATTAATAATAAAAAAAATTTAAACCATTTAAATATTAAAAAAAATCGTTCAAAATTTGCAAAGCAGTTAAAGAAAATCTTTACGTGAAAGTCAATTTATAATACATGTTGCACTGATGTATTAAATTATAGGTGACTTAGTCTTAATAAGAAATTTTTGCCAATGAATTTTCAAATTTGCTCTTAATAATAAAATCTAACACAACCCAATCTTTCACAAACTTTACTAGTAACTTTCTAATACTATTAAAACTTCATTGTCAATATCATCTATAGAATATCGAAGTTTTACGGGCAAAAATAAATTTGTAAGAAAAAAGCAAAAGAACTAAAGTAACCAAGTCAAACTCAAAACAACCTTAAGGGGCACGCGCGCACGCGCGCACACACATATATATATATATAATCGTGTAGTTTTGAAGGGATCTGAGTTAGAATCACCATAAGGAAAGGATGGTGGTTATTCAATGACAAGCGATATTGTTCATTTCACATATTTATAATAATTTTATAAAAAGTGATGACACTTAATGTGTAAGTCCATTTAACAAGGAAAAATATTATTTATTGTAAAAAAATAAAGAAGAAAAGAGCACTCTTTTAAGTGCCACACTATATTTCTTGTAAAATTATAAAAAAATGCAGTAAAAGTGATATAGTTTGTTATGTATATACACCTGAGCTCATTATGTACTAATCCCCTCTGAGAAAAAGGCCATTGCCTACGATTTACAACACCATAATAATTAGTTATGGAGCCGAAGCACAAGTGGGCTCACAGTCTGGATAACGTTTGATGAGAATAAAGACGCAAAATAAAGGAATGAACCAAGATTTATTTATTTATTTATATTTATTTATTTACAAAAAGAAAAGATTTTTTATATAAAATTAACTTTAGATGACTGAAGTTTCGTTACACTAGTTGCTTGCTTATTTTTTGTTAAGTATTGCTTGTTTGTCACTTGCTCTAAATCCAACTTATACTACGAGCAGTGTCATAAAGTTACAACCATAATTTATCCTCTAGTGTTTCCTTCCATAGGAAAGAAATAATTCTTCCAAATTAGCTCATTCAAGTAAAATGATATATTTAAGAAAAAATGGCACACATATATATATAAGAGGATAGTTTAGACACCTAAAACATAAGTTAAAAAACATTTATAAGAAAATATGAGTTATTTTTTATTTGATGAAAGAATTAGAATAATTTTGTAGTATGACTAAATATATTAAAATTAATTTTACCATCAAAAGTTATTATAATAAAATAAATAAAATAACAAAAATAAATTTATAATGTGTTAATGAGTCATGTCAAGCCGACATATACCATTTATTTGAGTCATCCTTATGTTAATATACCATTCTAGAATAGCATGGGATAAATATATCTCAACCCATCATGGCTTGTAGACTACATATGCTAAATTGGGCATGCTAACGGGCCATATTATATCAGGCACCATTTTGCAATAAAAGAAATAAATAAATAAAATAAAATTATATAAAATATTATAAAAGTATATTATAGTATATTTATTTTATCAAAGATTTTGAATATTACAATATATAAAAGTTGAAAAAATAGATCGACCAATTACTCAATTATATTTTTACTACTATCACTTTTGAAGTCATCCTCTACATTGGATTTAAAAATAATTAATTTTTTACATAATCTTTTATATCTAATTAATATTATTCTACTTCTTTTTTGTCAACTAGTTAATTTTTGATATTGAATGTTGATTCTAATGACACCTTACTTATTGTTTGGATTAAGAAATCTTGTATCATCAATGCAAATACAAAAATTATGTGCTCCTTAATCTTTTACCAATCTAAAATCTCAAACTCTAATCTACAATTTGTGAAGTTAAAAATATAGTTAGATTATAAGTAGTGAGAAAATTTAACCAATACTATATGTTTACCAATTGACTATATTATACATTGGAAGAGGGTATTCTGAATTTTTTAAATTTAAAATTTTTTTTTCTCTCCCCTAACACACACGCACGTGCACGTGTACACACAATTATATTCTTTTAGACAATTATATGTATATAAATTTTATTAGGTTGTGTTGAATTCGATTCGTATCATTGATTGGCACGACTTAATCATGCAATTAGCTGACATAATATATGAATTAACATAACTCAATCATAATATAGACTGGCATGACATTTGAATTGGCTAATATGTATACATGAGGTATTGGACTACACTATAAATGATCCAATAAACATGCCTAATTTATATGGTCTAACCTCTTTATCAAAATATAAAAAATTATTACTGTTATTATTGAATAAGATTGGCCATATATCTCAGTGGCTACTGGCTGATGGCTATGGTGTAGGAGCAAGTGGTGAATGGATGAGAATTGTGAGGTCAGAGATTAGAAAAAGTATATTATGGACACTTTTTGCTGTCGCACCCGTTGCTCAATGATGCTTTGGCCCTTATACTACTTTTTCAAAACTTTCATCTATATTCTTTTCTTGTACATCTTAAAAGAACTTTTTAAAAGGAATTTGATGATAGTCATTTTAGCCTTACTTTGACAAAATAAATCCTTATCTATACATATATAATTACATCACGAATATAATTTACAGTTATCTATTTAAATATATTAAATATTGTTGTTCTTTTTTATTTTTATTTTTCCCAAGTGTTTAAAACGGGTTATTGAAAAGATTTGATTATTGCAGCAGCCCCACCACTGACCAACAAACCTGGAAGATTATCCTCCTGTGTGGAGCGGTGTTTAATGATGACGTCAGCCCCACCTGGCATGACGTTTAATTCTTCCCTGCCCTCTGCTAATCAATTAGCTGATGTTAACTAGTTTCCCTCTGTGATCAACTAAAAAGGAATACGGGCTCCTTGCTCTCGCAACTTCTGCGTTGATCCCATCCCACGAAAATAAAATATACGTACAAGTTTCTAAAAAAATGATTATTCAAAAGCCGCTTAACTATAATAACATTTCACTGAGTCAAAGAAGTAAACTGCCTATATAAATTAGAACGAAAGTAAAATAGTTCGATGGAAAAATAAAATGAAAACTAATACAAGAATGATCACAAAAAGCAGTTCAAACCAGGCTATTTTTGATAAGAATCATTGGCACTAGGCTACAGGTGGGCTCATTCATTCCTTGGCCAGAATTTTGGCCTAGACGGATTTGTGGAATATGGCATTCTCATGGCAAATTTTCTTCTAAAATAGGGTAACATATTTTTCAGACTAAGGTTGAGTTGTTTTACTGATGTGGCTTAGTTGCTTTACACCTACTTGTGCTTATTTTTTAGTTTGCTAGTAGGGGTCAACCCAGCACCATAAATGGCCTAATTTTTATTAATTTGTTTGATATCTGTGTTTATTTTGAAGGATATTCTAAAATAATATCGTATTTTCTTACTATAAAGAAGAGTTGATCTTTAATTTGTAATAATATTGGGTCTTTATTGTCGTTTGACGATTAGGATAAATGTATTAAATGGGCGCCTATTTTTTAAAAAAGGGATATATTTAAATAGAAAAGTGCTGGATTTATATCTATAACTACTATTTATTTTATTTAAAAGATTAGAAAGAAGCGTATAAGTACTTTCTACGCGAATATTTCTTATTTTGTTTTGATTTTTTTATAGTCATTGAAATCAATAATTATCAGTAATATCTTTGTTTATGCAATATATATATATATATATCATTTACTTATAAAAAAAGAACTAGCTAATATTTATTTAGTTATTACAACTTAATGGTTTCTCCAACTCCAAGAGAGCGTATATAAAATCCTTTATGTAGTTGATTGTATATTTTAATTTTAATAACATATAGACAGTTAATTATATATGTATATTCATTTTTAAACTTCAGGTAAAGGTCCGCACCAACATCACTCCATTCACTCTACATGCCTCTTTTATTGATAGATTATGAGAGTTGCTTTTCACATTCATGGCTGATACCTCATAATAACAAATGAAAATCATCGCAAATATTTTCTCAGCTCATTAGTATTAAAATTTAGACTTTTCTCTTATGAGATTAACTTTAAATAAACAAATCATCTGAAATTATATTCAATATTGTATAAAATTTTACTCAAGCGGAGACATTTTTTAGCGGCGTATGATTGGTACACGAAGGGCATATGAGTGGATGGTGTGCACGTGTCAGTATGAGCAACATTTTCTGAGCACCTAAAGAGTGCATTGGCATTGTTTGTTTAAAGGAGTCGTGTTTGATGTGCAAATGATGGGTGCTTATGTGCCGATATTGGTATAAAACGTGTTGATGCGATTTTTAGGATGGATTTGGTAGATTTTTCAGCACAGGAGCGGCGCATGAACTGCGAGAAAGGAGAAAAGAGAGAGGAGAAAGGCTTTTAAAATTTGATTTAAGTTTTATTTTTTATTTTGTTCTTTTTAACTTTTAGATGGATGATATATACGGTTCTCCTCCCGGCCAATGCAGCCATAGTGCACAGTTAGCATTTGAATTCCATGAGACGATGCTCCGGGCTGCTACTTTCTCTCCGTGGTTTAATTAATTCTCAAGCACGAGTCTAAACTCCCAGGATAAAATATGTCCCACCTTGCGCTAAATCTTCGCTCTATGACGTTAATATATTATTCCCGGACGCTCGCCTAATCTCACGTATTCTGGACCGAACATAAACAAACCACATGTAGAGTTTAGAGCGGTGTCTGCCACAGCAACAATCCCCTTTCTGGAACTCCTCGCTTTTAGTGTATTTCATTTTTCATTTATCGGGTCACTTGGACTTAAAAATTCTGTTTTCGCTTGCTGTTTGCTCTCTTCCTTTGGTAATCTTCTGTTTCTGATAAATCGAAGCCAAATTTTCCCCTAAGCGTAGATTTTTGGGCATAGAGAGACTGCTCGGGGCTGAAGGCAGAGGGTTTTGGGCTTTTCCTTTTTGATGGACGGGCCCATCTCGAGATTCAACACTAATCAGGGCCCATTTTCTCTTCCTCGGCAAGATATCGGGCAGTGTGGAAGTGCTTAGGCCGGCCACAAGTGAATTACTAGTTGGCTGACCCAATGCCGTTTAATGTCGTTATTTATCAGTAGGAGGACGACTCTGTTTTTTATTAGAGTTTTTAATCTTCATTGAAGTGGTTGAAATTGAAGCTGAAAACGAATAAACTCAGCACAAAATATACGATGAAACTGAAAACCAGTCGCAGGTTCTATGCTATTCTATTTTTTCCCCTATATATATATATATATATATATACGGTTCTGTGTCATTCAAACCATTTGAACAATGATATATAATACCATAATATCTACCGCCACAGTCACTGAATGTTACTATTAACAAATGCTATATAACATGTTTTATGTCAAATTGATTGGCCACTCCTTTTAGCAATGTGAAAAATATCGTTATTTTTAAAAATAGGTTTACCGGAATAGGTGAAGAGAGAATATTAAAATTCATGTTCTCATGCTGTGTATGGCCCATCAGAGACATATAGCCCACTTAAAGTACAACGTTCACTCCTTCTTGTCCCCTAACAAAATATTTTAATAATATTTATTTATTAGTTAACTAATAATAATTTAGGTCAAAAATATTCTAATTAACAATTATTTTTTAGATGATATATTTACTTTAATTAATTTGGCCAAAAAGATGTTGATTAAAAAATGTTACATTACAGACGACTTAGATTTTAATTTTGATAATTATTAGATAAATTATATTTTTATTTAATTTTATTGAGGTTTGAAATAAAATTTAGATTTTAGAATAGAAAAATATGAATTTGATAAAACTTGAAGCTTACTTTTTTTCTTTTCTTGTTATATTTTTAAGTTTTCTATCTTAATTTTTATTTTTTCTTACTCGATTCCTCACCATTTGGTATTAGAGCCCATGTTAATATTTTTGGTCATTCTCTAAATTTTCTTTGGCAATTCATGGAGGTAGAGGAAGCTGTAGCCACCC
>JAOVVI020004278.1:0-17844 GCA_028571085.2 Nepenthes alata | reverse complement strand
ATGAAAAGAAAGTGCACAGTAGAAAGAAGAGCATGCCTATGACAACTAAGGTCAGATTAGAAAGAAGAGAAGCAAGAGGCTTGAAGACCAAGCCAAAACCCTCCTATCACTCGTTCTCTTCTTCTGAAGCTTAGCGTCCTCATGACTCTCAGGCTTCGCTCATGTTACCGGCTTAATAAATCGGGATGTTAGGCCATCTGCGGAGCCACCAATCACACGGAAGAGCACTCGGATCATGCAAGTTCCCCGAAAATTACGGGATTATATCCGGATATAAAACTCGGGTCTGAAAACAGAGAGCACGTGGACTTGATTCCTTTTTAATTGTTTTTGTTTTGTTTTTGTTCTGTTTTCAGCAGAGGATGTTAACTGCATTATGTTAGCTACATTCTGTTAGCTTGTTGCTCACGTGAGCTGTAACTTCTCTTTGCTATTTGCTGTTACTTAAGCAGGTTGGAAGTAAATGGAAAGGTAGATAATACTTCAGTTGAATTCATTCTCTTCTCGTCTCTCTCCCTCACTTTCTCTCTTTCTCCCTCTCCCTCTCCCTCTCGATCCTCTCTTCCCTTCTCTTCTCCTCTCTTCTCTCAATCTGCAGATTGTCATCATTAGCCTCTGCTTGACCTCCCCTCCCATTTCACTCTGCATCAGAGTCCTCGGCCATTACCTCTCGGACTCATCGTAGCAGCACCCCTCGGACATTACCACAGCTCTCGGAGCGTATTAGCTCATGTTTCACATATCCAATTTCATTTATAATTTTTAATACAACAATTAATTTCTGTGGTTGTGGGTGTTTAAAGATACACTTTACTCTATTTGGCTATGTATACCCCTCTTTTAGAGTGGTGAAAAAGGGGAGAATGAGTTAGTTGACAAAATGGATAAATTTTGCTTTGGTTGGATGATTATATGCAAATTGATTTAATGGTTCATATATGACGATGTAACTCTAAGATATTTTTCTCACAGCTCAAATGCTTACCTTAATGATTTTTAAATGTGTAATCCTAATTTGTCGTTATCATGCAGGTACAGTCACTCTCCAAGGGGAACTATAGAATATGAAAAGTAAAAGGACCAGATGAGTATCCATGGAATCCAAAGCATTCAATCTATTCTGTTCGAACTTTGAAAACTTTCCTTGTATGCATTGATTAACCTTGTGACAAAGCTTAGAATATATCTCAAATGATCGTGTAGCTGAGCATGATCGCAATCAGTTCTTGTGTATTTTGGTATCTAATCTTCATTACTTTGATCCTTTTTTGGGGAAACTTACTTTGACCTTATTTAAACATCAATGATTTGTACCATCAAAAAAAGGAGAGTTGTTGACATGACCTTAAAGGGAATATAAACATCCGTAAGTTTTGAAGATAACAAAGGCATTGATGAGCTAACCAAATAGCATGCGAGTATTGAGTGTTGGATTTCAGGTACTCAGTCTAATAATATTGGATACACTTGAAAAGGATGCATAAATGCCCACACCAAAGCATTAAGGTCAACAAGGGAAGAATAGTTTGGAGCAGACTGAAAATATCAACTCCTCCCTTAAGTGGCTTACTTATAGAATTTTCACAAGGGATTGGTCCGTGCAATACAAAGTGGTGAACTCTGATGTATGCCTTATCTGTGTTAATGAATCAGAATCGACGAACATATACTTTTCACGTGTTTACTTACAGAGGAGCAAATTAATATGGTAGCCAAATGCCACTGTTCAGTAATGAATGGATGGGATGTGATAAATTACTGTAAGAGTGAAAGGATTGTTAAAGAGGGGAAGAAGGCCATGACTGTAAGGGCTTAGCTTGCTGCAACTGTATATTAACTATGACAGGACAGGGATGGCAGACAACGACTGGAACCTAGAAGAACGGGTACAGTAATATCTCGCAACATTAACTTAGGCACAGTGGAGTCCCTAAAAAATTATTGGCCTACTACTTTTGCTCAGCTTTTATTTTGCCATTGGCTTCCATAGCTTTTTGAGTTGCACAGCCTGGAAATCAGGTCACTGTAAATATTATTCAGTATAGGATATAAACTATATTTGCCAATAAAAAAAGAAGAAGAGCATAAATGAAGACTCAGGGGCTCAGGATTATTATTCCTAGAGTTGTGTTCTTATAATTTTCTTTTATAGCAATTTTAATGACTTGAGAAGACACAAAAATAAACAACCACTTATCTTAAAGGACAATACATAGATTAATTTGAGCTAAGCCATATATAAACAAAGAGGGCAGACCCAGCTATATATAAGGCCACTTCGTGGATGAGATCATATTCAGAGGAATACAGGTTCCTCCAACCAACCTGCGCAGCGCAAATTGGGTTTCTACAATATCTTTCTCCACTTTAAGGCAAATGCTCGATAAGATTGTATTCTTTATTGAAAGAATAATAGTGCATAACAGAAATTATAGATCATAAACATGAAAAGCCTAAAAGCAACCTCAAGAAAAGATAATATGTTACTGATGATTAGCACCTACCTGCCCAATTACGCCTTCATCATCGACAACATCAACAACATTCTCATTCGCACGGATGATCCAGCGCCTACGATATAGCTGGCATGTGCTATAGGTCATCCCATGAACAGTACATCCCTCAGGCAAAAGAGATATTCGTACTGAATAAGCAAACAAATACTTGGCCTCCAGATCTTGAAGATTACTAGCCTCAGGCACAAGCACCGCAGAAGCACGTATCTAGTATCAATCACTACTACATTACTCCAAGAAGAATGAGAGAACAAAAAGTTTCAGTGTAATAACGGAAGTAAACAAACAACAATCCATGTTTCACTACCTTACCTAGCAACCTCATTACCATGGGCACGAAGCAGGGATAATGAATTATGTGAAAAGGATCCAAACATTCCTGACATCTTTATAATTTCTCATGAGAATTCAAGTTACAAAACCAGAAATTTAGTAAAACAAGATTGTTGCATGAAATTTAAGGTTCAACAAGGTTGGCCTAGTGCAAATGTTCCACACCGTGACATCTAGTGAGGGTGGGTGGGATATATCATTTAGGGAGATTGTTTAAATGGTTTTAACCTGTGACCTTTAAGTCACAATAGAGCAATCTCATTATTGTGCTAAACTCACAAGTCACTCTTAAAAGTTCAACTAAAGAAAGAATTAAATACAGTTTTTATATCTAATGCAACCTAGCACCAAACTTTTCTTGCTCATACATCAAACAGTGAAAGCTTCATTTTGTTTGCTTTGGAATAGTCATTATACTTCAGCGAATTTTGCACATGTTGGCAAAAAGCAACTTCATACTCCAGCATTTTCAAAAATCACCAAAAGTGAATTATATTTGGATTTTGATATTTAGCAATGGGTTTATCTCAAAGTAAAATAAAAGGGAAATGAAAAGCTTGATCTCATTTTTTTCTGCTTTTATTTACTTTGTCATGCAGTTTAATCTTACAGTCTTACTTCCTTAAATGCAGGCAATGCAAGCACATACCAGAAGAAGCTGATGTACTTCGCGGGAGTTGATATGTTTAGTAATGGCCCTATTGCACCAAAGGGAAAAAAGAGCACACCAATCTAGTCATAAAAGAATGACACTGAGTACCAACTACCTCTTTGTTAATAGTAGAGATTAAGAAGGAAATGGTAAATCAACCTAACTCCTCCATTGAATTTAAGAAGAAAATATTCAATCATATGGCATTGAGAGACAAAATATATGTGGCATTTAACAAAAGTTAGTCAAATATTTTAGTAGAAGCATTATATGAATAAACACATATGAATTAGAATGTGCCATCATATCCTTCTTTATTATATGCTCATAGAGTGTGCCACAGCAAAAGAACAATAAAAAGGAATAGAAGATACTACAAGATATTTATTCAAATTACTGATCATTGACTTCTCAAACAGGACAATTTTTTAGAACAAAATGGAAAAGAAGACATTTACTTGGAATTAAGTGAGAGACATTTACACCAACCTTAAGCATGAGAACATAGAATCAAACCTCACTATGCAACCTCATATATATACTGAGGTAAGATCCTTGAGCACAATTTGAGTTCCCGATTTAGTTCATAAAGACAACAAAGGTTAAGCAGATTCATTCAACAAGTTACCTGAACACCATTTGTCACTGCAGTGGAGCACTGGGGTGGCAATTCTGGAAAAAGACTGATTCTTTTTATCTTGTATTCCTCACGAACTCCAATAATGCCATTTTGTAAGCGGCGGCTGTGTTCTTCCAACCACAACAACATTGCATCTTGCTGTTTATAACCATGCACAGAAGTCAGAGCTGCATCCGGAACACAGGGCATCATTTGTCCATCTTCTCTAAGATTGCTAGTACCAACATACACTTGACCATTAGCGCAGTTGAGGAAGAAGAACTTTTCCATAAATGTAGAAGAAGCAGCAACAACTATGTACTTGGATGCACTTGAAAAACCTAAGTGGTCAAGTATATCCCTCGTTTCCATCATAATCTCATTTAAAGGTAACAAGTACACATTTACCGAGTGGTTATAGAAGGAGTAACCTCCAATAAGACCACATAATTTATGTCTTGGTAATTTTTGACCATCATAAAAGCGATAAAGAACCCTTGAAGGAAGAGGCAACTTTATTCCCATACTTCTCTCAAATTCATCTAACTCATCTTCTGATGCACCCTTTCGCAATGTATTCAGCACCTCTGGAAAATTTATCCTAAACCAACTTGTAAGTCTGTCGAAACACCTTTTCACTCGTCTGACGAGCGACCAAGGATACATGCCGAATGTTTCCCTCCATACCTGATAAGCTTCCTAAATAATAGAATTACATTAATAATTACTTAATTGAGATAAAAAAAAAAGTTAAAAAAGCTACAATAAACAGACTCTGTTATCAATGTGAGGCTAAATCATAATAATACACTGGCAGTGCCACAAAATAATTTTTTTTTTTTTTTGAAAAAGCATAATATTAACTTTTCATATGAGGCCTAAAACATAAATTCTTAGGACTGCTAAATATTAATCAATTTAATCAAACAAATGTATCATCTGATACTACTTCTAATAGAGAGAAAGGTGTAGTTTTACTGAGAACACTGGGGATGTCAAGCAAGTCTATGGAATAAAATATTGGCCAATATATATAAGCAACCAAAAGTCTCAACGCCAAAAAAATATCCCAATGTGTCACCCCTCACCAAATATTGGCCAGTATAGATGATATGCATTACGCCTTTGGACAATTTCTTGTTTTTGTTTGCCCTTAAAAAGCCCAAATTCATATGTTTTAAACATACTCTAATCTTTCAAAAAGTCAAAATTCATATATTTGGTAGCAATATAGATCAAAAGTTTTGAGATATATTTTTAAAAAAACTAATATATCAAGTTTAATTTTAATAAAATTGACTAAAACTCTTCAAATATGCAATCTAATATTAGAAGTATTGAATTTTAGTATATAACTCACTTTTGATATAGTCAGAAGAAAAAAGATTTCATTCTAGACGTCCTATAATGATACGTATCACCAACTAAGGTCAATATCAATACGGCTATAACCGAACATATGTTGACACCAATATAGAAATTTTGATCCATAATCAGGTCTCGGCCCTGAAAACAACAGTTCAACAAAAGTAAGTTTAACATTGATATCAACACTTAAAAAAAAAGAGCATGAACAATACATTTGACAGCCATAATCACTGCAGTTGAAGAATTCTTTTGAACCATTTCACGAGCAGAGTAGATGTCATTTATTAAACCCTTGCTTCCACTTATGTTTTGTTATCCCTCATTGAATGTGCAAAATGTACGAGTAAGCACAAGATGCAATGAGGCAATTCAATACTAGAAAAGAAGAAAACAAATGAGAGATTCTATCTCATCACATGTTTGCAGGCTGAGACTTCATTGATATCCTGTTCAATGGCCAAGAAATGAATTCAAATTGCTAAGACATCTGTAAATTCAAATCCTGTTGAGCTAAAAGGGGCAGAGTCATGGTCATGTCCAACCTAAGGTTGGGCCCAAAGAGTTCAGCACAACAACTCAATCTAGCAGTCAGTAGGGTCCTCTTATCAGTTGGGATCATGAAGGTAGAAATCTGTAATTACAGTTCTCAACTTTATATTTGGGAATTCAAAAATATATGAAATGGGATCTGTGAGAAGCTATGAAGGGTGTTAACAAGGATCAAAGGCTTAATTAATTCTTGGGATAAGGACGCTAAGCAACACGGTAACTGATTATCGCTAACAAAACTCACAATTTCGGAACTGAACTGAAACTGATTTTGCCAGATGGAACAGTGAATGCCCTGATTGGCTTGATGGACAGTGAATTACTCAGGAAACAAATCTGAAACAAGCTTGTTTTGAATGGATAGTTGTCTAAATTGAAATCATTTTCAGTCCTACATTAAACCAAACTTCATCTTGAAAAGTGGGATTACTAACTTGTCCACTCCTTAGGCTTGCTTTATAAGACAATCCTAATTTAAACCAAAGGCTAATCAAACAGAACCTTGATCAGACAAGTCGACAAATTACAGCAACTCACAGAAGACACAATGGACGACATGAATATGACTGACACTACCACTGGCCAATGACTTAAGAGGGCTGGAGAGGGTGGTCCTGTGGAGACTCGACAGTGCTTGCTTACTCCCTTGCACTTGATATTCACAATCACACTTTCACTCTCTCTCACACTCGCACTCTCTCTCTAAGCCTATCAATGAATTGCAATCCATCCATCATCACTTTTTCCTCTCTTTCTTGCATGGTTTTAAGCCAATTGAGGATAGGATTTTAATCTGGGGTATTTAGCTACTCAAGGTTGTGGTTGTCAGGAAGGGTTTGTATGAGCTGGTGGGTCGGCTTATGCAGGCGGTCAAGTTTTGGGTTTCGGAAAGGTTGGCCCTTCGGTGATAATAATGTTAGATTTGTAACAATAATATTTAATTTTCACCTTCAACTTCACAGCTTCTCACTTTTTTGTTGGACGTTCTCATTTTTGTTTGCAAGACTTTTTGCTTGTTTTTGCATGTTCTGATTTTTTTCCTATTTCTTCAATTTTGTTAAATGTGTCTTTTCCTTTTTTTCACCTTTTCCCATAGCAAAATGATGAAATTATCAGAATGTAGTTGTGAAAGTGTTTGTTAGTTTAGGGTTTCCGGTGAAGTGGTTTGATGAGCTGTTGGGGATGGCAGTGGCTGGTTAAGGGTGGGATTACTAGCCACTTGGTGGTGCTGTTTGGCTATGACAATGGGCAGTGAAGATTGAGGATGGCAGAAGCTTGGCAATGGTTGATGGTAATAGGAACAGCAATGGATGGTGGTGCTTGATGTGGGCACAACAGCTATGTGAGAGAGAATTGCGACAACCTTTAGAAATCAAGAATTGCCTTGCGCTCTGATGTGAAGAGAATGTAGGGCATGAATGAGAAGGGAGAGAAAAAGAGAAGCAATGAGGATAATTCAAAAGGCGAATAACAGAAGGAGAAAGAATAGACGGGGCAGATAAAGATAATCAGATGAGGGGGGAGAAGATCACAGGAGAGAATCACTCCATCAAAAAATCAATTAGATAAGCATACCATATGGGTAACAAAACAGACACATGCCATACAGAAACAAAATACAGACATTGTGTATACAGACTTATTAATCCAACCTGAACTAAAAGACAACAATAAAACAAGACCCCAAAAACAAAACCTATATAAATCTAAATCTAGTGGCCCAGTGCACAAGCTCTAACATCGCGGGGTATTTTTGTGATTTGAACACATGATTCCATGTCACAATGGAACACCTTTATTGTTGCGCCACTTGTTGCAGTTGACATGACTCAAATAGAGCTGTATATGAAAATATTGGCAGCTGAATAAGAAATGTATATGCAGAAGAGCAGAATAGATTCAATTGAACTTGGGGATCAGAAAACAAGTTATTTCTATGCACAATTAAAGGCAAAAGGTGATTCTTTCAGCAACTGAACTTTTCAATGATTAGTATGGCACACCAATAACAGACAACATGTTAAAAAAAAAATCTAAGCTATAATACAAGCAATATGCCTCCAACCAAGTGTAATGCAGTTAAGGAAGGTAAGGCCCTGATAACGGAGAACGATATTTTATGTTGGCATTTAACAGTGGCAGACAAGAACGCAGCCTTATTTTTAACACAAGATGCTATGAGACCTGACCATGATGTTCATTCAACGTTCTTTTCAAAAAACAAAAACTTGGATGACTACTGAAAAAGTTGTACAAGCACTCCCAGAATTCTTTGAGGATAGCTTATCAGGAGGCAAATGCAACATCCATAACCTTGCTTTCAAAGGTGACTCATCCAAGTGAAGTAAGAGATTTCAGAACAATATCTTCCTCGTAGAAAACTGTCACCAAGATCCTTACAAATAGAAGGAAGGCAGTGGTGTATCAATCGATCCATAATTCCTGAGCATTCTTCTCAGAAGGCGAGAACATTCAGCACAACAATTTGATCTAAAATGAATTAGCAAGGATCCAACACAAGGCTAAGCCACCTCCTATGTAATTGTTGAAGTGGTTAGTGGACCCAAAGAAGGCTTACGGTACCCTAGAATGAAGTTCCTTGACTCAAATGTTAGATTGTTTGGCCTTCCCGCAAAATTAAGAATTGGATAATGTCATGTCTATCTGGTTCACATTTCTCCATCTTCGTGAATGGCAGTTTGGAGGGGTTGTTTCACACAAGCAAGTAACCCAGCATCATCATAATTATTCCTCTCTAAGGAACACCTCTCTAATGATCTTATGATTTTCATTCAACAGTTGCAGATTTTGGTTTTGGTTTTGGTTTTCATTCTTTTCTCAGCCACCAACTTCAAGATCTTTTCACCTTCAATAGCAGATTTTGCAAAGTTTCTTTTCTACCTTCAACAGCTAATCTTGCCAAAGAAAAAAAAAAACTCTTCAACCGCATGCTTTTGCAATGTCTTTTTGCAGCACCTCTTCAACAGCAGATTTTTCTAATTTGTTTAAGATGAAACTTTGAACATGAAGAAACTGGTTGTGCTTTGCACAGGCTTGGATTTTCTTTACTTGTTGTTTGTGAGTTCTGTTATGGTGATGAAGTAAACGGATCAATTGCGTTTGGCAATGGTAGGCTGAGGTTTAGGAGGTGAAAAGTGGTGTTTGCGACAGTGGTGGGCTGCGTTCAAATGGTGGAGAATGCAAGCAGCCAATGTCTATTGGTAGAGAAACAGTGGCAGGTAGGGGAAAGAATTGAAGAGAAGGAGAAGTTTGGAATAACAGGATTGTGATCTGTAATATCGAATTTGATGCATGGGAGGGGAAGAATATGTAAGGGAAAGAAGAAGAGAGAGGGAAGGGAGGAATTCAAAGTAGATAAGAGAAATAAAGAAATGGAGAAGCAGAGACAACCAAGAGGGGAGAATGAGAAACACAATTCTCTAAATAATTAAATTAATTAGTATCTATCCAAATAAAAAAATTAGAGTCCCTACATAGAAGCACCATATTCTTAGGTTAGTTGGGAAATAAATATAATTTCATAATTAACAACCTAAACTAAAAAAATATGAAACGACAATATAATCTTACATGGGCATTTTAGAGACCACTAAATTTATAAAATTTCCAAAACCCATGATATATGAAATTTATGAAAACAAATCTTATGAAAGAAACCAAAAATCAAATATCAATAAACTAATAAATCAAATCTCTGAGATATTTACATCATTTCTGCTACTAGTTGTCTCAAAGCAAATCCAAGAGCCAAGTGTTATGGGGATCTGATGTTTGTGTTTGGCATAAACTAGACTTTGAGACTCTTTGATGTGCACCATTTTTTTTTTTGGGCTAATTCGGACATGTGAGAGAGACACCTTAAATACGCAAGAGGTCCAAGCATCTCTCGGGTGGCATGTCGGGGTCCAATATTTTGTTTTTTGTATTAATCTGGACACATTAAAAATGTTAGAACATATTGACATATTAGGAGAATGTTTGGTCTAAATTTTATATTGTTGTACACAAGAGAGAGAGAGAGAGAGAGAGAGAGAGAGAGAGAGAGAAGGACATTTGATGAAAAGTAAATAAAGATTAAGGCTACCTAATAATTTACAAGAAAATCAAAATATAAGGCTGTGGTAAAAGAAATGAACACCACCATTTCCATTTACAAGGAATTTTAGAGAAAAAAGAGAATGGCAGATAAAAGAAGTGACACACACAGAGGTGCATGAAATAAAATATTGGACAATGTGAATTGGCATTAGGAGGCCCTAATGTCGATATAACATGATACCTAAAAAATATTACGATATATCACTGATATGATGACATATTATGATATATAGTTTTTTTTTTTTCCTTTGCTATTGGAATCACAAGTCACACGTTTTGTCAAGCTAAATTCACATATTTTGTAAAGATATAAAAAATATATAGATCAAAATTTTTGGATTATTTCTTCAACAATCTAAAAGACATATCAATTTTAATTTGATAAAAAAATATGTTTATATATGATTAAAAACGGTCAATTTTTAGAACATAATTTTTTTTTTAATATGGTCACGAAAGGAAAAAAAAAAAAAGTCTACGACATCTAACACCGATATATATCCCCTAATATAATTGATAACAATACAACCGCGAATAGATACCAAAACCAATACCAATATTTTAACCCAGCATGATGGGAGCACACAGCAATAGCTGGTGCCAGAGATTTGGCACTTATCTAGTTGTCTTTATTCTATTATTATCAATTTATTCTCTCACTTGATGTAAAATAACCCTACCTCTATTCTTCATATTTCTTCTTCTATTTTATTGTGGAACTTTCTATATGCCCTAACTCTACGAATGTCAAATCAATGGTTCTCTATTCATATCCCAACTCTATTGTTTAATCATTGATAGAATATCGCCTTACATTTGCTTATTTTTGTCCTAACTCTCCCATTCTCTTTCTGGCTTTAAGAATTATCTTATGCCTTAGCTCGCTTTATTGTCGAGGATGCAACCATGTATGGCTAGCAAACACTATAGATTGACACTATGGCATAGAAATACAAGAATTTGAACAATAAATGATAATTTTAAGATATTTAAGGAACTTTGATTGAAAGTTTTTGATAATTTGACACATATATTATTACAATTGTTGTTTCTAAGGTATTTTTAGATAAATTTTAGATGTTTGAATTAGAAAAATTGTTATTTAATGAAAATAAAATATTTCAAAATATTATCTAAGTAAATGACTAACATAACATGAGCATATATAAAAAATATTTGTTGGTTAGATTGGTAGAAGTTTTATCCAAGGCGGGCTAAGCAAGTGCCTAGAAGCTCAAGCATGATCACCCATGGCCTTAGCACCTTGCCCATGCATAGACAGAGCACCTATTGCCAAGAGCAGCCTAGGAGTATGCTTTCACTCAAATGGACTAGCATTAAGGCATTCACCTCAAAGCTCGAGGAAAAAATTACAAGTAACTAGAGAAGCATACGTATCAGCTGATATGTATCAATATCAAAGCTCTCTAATAACGATATTTTTTGATAATATAATAATATTACGATATATTTTCATATCAGTCAATACAGTCAATATATAGGCCAAAAATAATCGATAAATTGGCCGGTATAGCCAATATATCGGTCAATAAAATCCTATCAATTTATTTGTCTGATACATTTATATTAGAATATATTGTCCAATATGTCCATATCGATATAATCATAACTAATACTGATACTAATATTTTCATCCATACTATCTGCAGAGAACCTCCATTAATAGTTTTATTCACGAATAGATCGATGCAACTGGACAAATCAATGATTCACTATACCAATCAATTAAACTCTTAAATTGATAGAAAATATTCCAAACATCCACAATCAATCAAAATGCCAAGTTGTTAATTCTAACTCTATCAATCAAGAACAAATCAAAAAACCCAACTTCGTAGATGGGCAGGAGAGACAAGAAAAACCCAAACTCTATCATTTGGTCGATTCAATCAGCCAGTACAATTAATATCAGTTGGTGAACTTTATTTACCGACTAATTGAGCATGCAATTTGCTAGGATCCATGCAAATTGTTGAATATCATATCGATACTCTTTGTAATATGATATGTGTTAGCCAATATCAAAAATTATGCTTTGTTGAATGCCGACACGTTTTTCATTTATTGGTTCCCTCCTTTTTTCTCATAATATAGAAAAAGTATTTACCACATTCCCAATCCCAAAATCAAAAAATATTAAATTATTAATTCACAATTAACTTAAATTATATTATAATTCTTAAGACTCAAAATTTAATTGTTTATTCCACCAATTAAAAATCCAAAAAATCGGGACGCGAACCCACAAATTAAATACTGGTAAGACCTGAATAAAATAATGATTCAAATCATAAGACCGAAATGTTATATCCAAAAGCAGCCACAAAGACTAACAATTAATAGACCTCAAATCATACATAAAGAAAAAAATACCTTTACTAATATCCGAGTCATCAAAATCATAAATTATCCAAACTACTTAAAAGCAAACCGAATCAAACTTAAACACTGTCATTATATATCATCATCAAATAGATACAACAAAATCCAAATTAACCAAAATTTAACGATGTAACAAAAATAAAAAAACTTAAAACTATTATTTCATTTCTAACAATAATACACAAATTGTTCCAACACCCTAGGTCTAAATCCTAATCAGCTATTCTTCAAACTTGATCACTAGCCCTTTAATATGAAAGGCTAGTAAAACAATACAAAAGTAAGTCAATTATTCAACAAAGCATATATATAACTTTCATGTGTGGATATATGTCGAAAAAGCACGGTGGATAATGTCATGATCTAAAATCCAAAAAGTTAATAATATCATACATAATTTAAAACTGATGTTTAATTAAATCAAACTGTACAAATACATAATCATACTCAAATTTGTAATTTCAATGTCAAACATGCCAAACCATATAAATACATAAAGCATGCTAAAATGGCACCGAAACATAGGAGACCAATTATCAGTGATGACCTCATCAACAAATGACAAATATGAAAGCACAAGTTATGGTTGTTTCTACACAACTAAAGGTTATACGCTACCATTTAAGATCTGTAGGTGGACAGGCTACACAAAACCCTATCGACGAGGCTAAAAAGCTTTTTTTTTACTTGAAAATGATAAATTCGACCTTCAATTATAATAATATACTAGACATATCCGAATATATTCCACCAATTCTTTACAATAATCCATAATCAAACTGAAAACTCTATTCAAATATGAACATATTCTTAGATTTTCTAATACAAAATAAAATACGCTTTTCATAAAATATCCGTAGAGTTTTCTTTCCATATTCCTTCAAGTATATGTCATGTAGCAACTTTATTATTAAATTTAGAAACATGCAGAAGTATTTGTATAGAGATAAAGGATGGTTTTGCAATTTTTAAGCATTTTCTTGAAATTAGATTACATACAAAATATTAAAGCTTAAGAATTCTAGAATCAAACATGATTTATGCAATTTTTCTCAAGTATAAAACATGTATGCACAATTATATGATCATTTAAGACATGTAGAAGCATATAATTAAAAATGGGAGACATTAAAGAACAACATTGCATAAACTTAACACTTAAATATAATGTACATAGATTCAAAATATGTATTTCATAAAACCTTCACGAAATGGGAGTGAAATTACATGTATGCAAAACAATAATACTTTAACTACGAAAATAATACATGTATGAGCATTTAAAACAATAAATGCTCAAAAAGATTAAAAAAAACATATAAAAAAAAAAGAGGCTTAAATGTACTTACCTTAACTTGAATTCAATAAAAGATCTCTTTAATTTCTCTATTTTCTCCTTCTCCTACCTTCTCTCCCTCCTCTCTCTTTCTCTCTCTTCCTCTCAAAAGTCAATAGAAGATGATTCAAAATAGCAAAGAAACCTACTTGTAGAAAATTGACATGTATGCTAGTTAAGCGCAGATCAAACACTAAGGTACAATCCGTATCGTCCACAAGCATCCCTCAAACTAGAATCAACCGTCAATATTCTATCCCAAACACACAAGTGCGTCAATTAGGTGCGTATCAAATACGACTAATCTGTCTAAAATACACATCAGGGTCCTAAGAGCATACCTTAGGCGGGTCCTTACTATCCAAAACACGTATCAACATAGGTCAGGCACTGGTTAACGTTACTCAGTCTAACTTATTCCAGTTCAAAACATAATTTAACTCAAAATCTAAATTGGCCTCGATAATTAATTAGCAAATTTTGATTAGCCATTATTAAAAATGTTTTAGGATCCATACCTTACTGTAACAAACCATACTATGTGCTTTTTGTTGTTGGTTCTCCCCCATTTATAGTGTGAACATTAACAATCACGGGTTCAAATTACTCTACCTATTTTAATTTGGTGAATTATTTTTTAAAAAATAACCAAGATCACAATCAAGTCATCAACTTTCTCCTCAAAAAAATAAACACTACACCACAGCATAATTACAATGGAGTACACTTTTCACATCACAAATGCAAAGGTAAGAAGAATATGCTCTCATTATCGATCTAAATAATTTTAAATTTCAGCTAGCTCAATATAATGGTCCACTAATATATAGAGGGAGGAGGAAGGGCAGTTAGCTTTTGATTATTCCCCATCAAGTGTGGCTTCAGCCACCTATTCTCCATGGCTCAAGCCAAACAATCATGAGTGCCGGCCTCGATAAGTATAATAACGATATAAGTCCATACTCACTACATCAAGGAGCTGACTTTTGGAGTATGAAAGTCAAGGGTAAAGATTCCTAGGTTTGGAAGAAGTTAGATCTCATTAGGGAAAGAGCATCCTTGGGGCAGCTGCTAGAAGATGATAACTCACAATATAAAACATTTATAGGAGCTGAAGAGCAAGGCCAAAAATGATAATTTGTGGAGGCTTGCATGGTCCAACATGCTTCCAAAAGCAAGCTACCTTATCTTCATGAATGATTGAGAAGTATGAGGTTATCCACTACACAGTTGTGCCACGTAAATAGAGGACGACTGTATTTACAATTCGTGTACAAAAATGTATATGTAAGGTACATGATGACTTAGTGAATTCCAAATAGTTATAGAATAGCTTAGAAAATTACAAGGGAGGACACATATACACCACTCTACAATGTTTTTAAGTGGAAAGAATGCAGAGACTATAGTATTCTAGAGGGAGAGATTTCCAGAGAGTAGTTCTAAAACTTGAATCCTAACTATCCATAATGGAAGATGACAGGATAATCCTAATCATTGGATGAGGAGGTGGCATTTCTATACGGAAAGAACTCTCATTTGAAAAAGATCTCATAGAAGCTCAACAATCAAGTCAAGCTAAGTCAAGGTATGTGACGCTAAGAATGTGTAACCAAGAGAGTAGCTAATCATAACAGCTCTAGGAAGAGCTTATGGGTGTGAATGTTAGAGAGATACTGCATATTCTTGTACTCAATTTTCTATAATGAAAAGTGTTTCCTCCAAAAATAATGTCTCTCCACACTTCAAGTAGGAACATCAAAAAAAGGCTGATTTGAATATATGACAAGAGGTGCACTAGGAAAGTACCTCACGTGTGACCAATGAAGTGTCATCCTGTGAAGGTATTAGAAACAAGGTTCGTGAGAAAAGCTACAGGGGAAAGTCGTGCTAAAGCCATGTCATAGGAAGACTAAGGCTACAAGAGAGCTAGCCGATGTCTACACGAGGGGCGACTGTCACTGTGTTGGGGGCGAGATCACAAGCATGAGGAGCACCATGGATGGTGAGGTGTTAGTTGAGAGGAAGTGCACATGAGGAACATCCAATGACCCTTTCTCTCGATTCAAAGCTAGACATTCTCATATGGAAGAGGTCTTAGGAGATGTCAAGGGGAAGGCTTGGATAGCCTTAAGAAGGATATTCAAGACTTTAATGATACATCAGTAGATATGGTAGAATCCATTACGACGGAGTTACACATCATCATGACAACATTCAAGGGAATGTTGCTAGAAATGATAGGCAAGTTAGAAGCTCAAGTACAAGACCTAAAAGCCAAAGTTGCGACTATGATGGAGACTAGGCCATCTACAAGAGAGCAACAGCGCAGTCAGCGAAGTGCCTAAGGTGGAGGCAGACAACCCCAAGCCATTAGATAGTATGCCAGAAGTCAAGCAATTGATAACTTCCTATGCTAGATGGAACAATACATTGACACCACGCAGGTGGTCAAACATCGAAATAAGGTAAGGACTACAACACTTTATGTAATAAATAAAGGCATGCTATGGTGGCGCAACAATTGCCACGAGGTGAACAATGAGTTATGCACTATAGGTGACATGGGATGATTTAAAGAAAGAAATCAAAATGTAGTTCTACCAAAAGAACAGGGAAAACCTTGCTCTAATGAACATGAGGAATATGAAGCACGCGAGGTTGGTGACTATGAAGGTATTTGCTTAGCTAATAATGGATGTGCCTAGCATAACCTATAAAGAATAAGTTTTAAATTTTATTTATGAATATTAAGTTGAGACAGGTATAGTTGAGAACAAAGGAAAAAACTGGGTCAAAGTCAATTTTGGATTGGGTCATATCAAGCCGAATAACGCTTGACCGACGTCTGATGAGCAAACATGCATGTTTTGGGCAAAGAGATCACGTCTGACAGATGTCTAACCAACGCTCAAGCGTGTTTTACGGTATGTTCACTCTCGATGCACTCCCAAGGAATGCTCGAGGGCACTGTGGCAGAATGTTCGCGCTTAATGCACGACTAATGTGACGCTCGTGCGCCAAAATGTTTGGCCGCGACACTCGATATGCACCTAACGAGCGCATATGCGTCAGTCTGTTATATAAGTCATGGCCGATTGATTTTCAATCATTTTCTGCCAGAATTTGAGAGAAGAGAAAAAAAAGGGAGAAGAGAAAGAAAGAGAGAGAAGACCACTTGAAGTGAATCTAAGCAAGATTTTTGTGAACTTGAAGCCAATGCAAGTTCATTCTAAGCCTCCTTTCCTTTATTACTGATCTTTCCCTACTTTTGCGGCCAATGTGCACACATGCGTGTTCTAGGCAGAGATGTCACGCCTGATAGATGCCTAACCAGTGCTCAAGCGCGTTTTAAAGTATGTTCACTCTCGATACACGCAAAAGAATGCTCAAGGGCATTGTGGTAGAATGCTTGCAACTAATGCATGCCTAATGTGACGCTCGTGTGCCACAGTGTTTAGCCACGACACTCGATGTGCATCTGTGACGACCCGAATAAATAATAATAGTAATAATAATAATAATAAAAGATTAAATTATAGTTGTAAGATAGATAACTAATTTAAATACCATTTTAAATTAGTAATAAATTAATATATAAATATATATATTAAAATATTAATAATAATATATTATTTAATAATAAATAACTATTATAATATATATAATTAAATAATAATAATAACAGTAGAAAACGGAGGAAGCGAAAACAACGAAGGAGGAGGAGAGGAAAGATGAAGAAAACGGCCGGCCGAAATTGCAGCGACGAACCTCCCCTATTTTGCCAATCGGTTGGTAGCACCAATTTCTTTCTTCCTCTCGGTTCGCCATCATTGGTTTCGCTCACCTCACCCTCTTTAAATAGAAAAATCGTTGCTTTCTTTTCTCCTCTTTGGAACTAATTCTTCTTCGGGGTGCTTGCGGTCGACAACCAGAAAGAGAAGGAGCA
>JAOVVI020004277.1:0-17844 GCA_028571085.2 Nepenthes alata | reverse complement strand
TTTTAGTTCTTTGATTTGCCTAGGGTGCTAATGATCTAGGCCAGAAAGCTCAGCCCAGAAGAGCTTTTGGAGTATGCTATTTCCCTTTTTTGTTTGGATCAATATTGGAATTGTTATGTCATAGTTCAAAGATCGGATTCAAGTCTCTTAAGCAACCCTTCTTGAGTAAGTGCCAGATATTAGGTTGTATCAAACATTCAAACCGAGCATCACCTATCTGTTTTTTGGGCTCATCACCATTAATGCTACTACTTGACTCATGAGACAATCCTAGAAGTTTTTCATAGTTGTTCTTGATTGTATGAAGAGCAAGTATTTCTTGGGATTAGAAACAATGTTCAGTGTTATTCAGCCGTCAAAAGGCATTAGGCTACTAATAACATTTGGTTAGTATTTGTGGCCATTGTTCCAAAAGCAGATGGATGAAGCTGAAAAGATATTCCAATGTTTTTACTAATTGCATCATAAAGGCTTTCAATCCGGGAAGAATATGGGTGAAAGAAAATTTATATAATGTATATGCAGAGTGTAAATCATTGAATAGCCAGTGTTACCTAAACCTTTTCTTGTAGAGATGCTTTATAGTTTGTTTGGTTTCCTTAAATTTATTTAGCCAAATGGTTACTGTTTTGATTCTCTGCATTATGTCTGATCTGGATGTGCTGAAACATGAAGTGAACGAACTGAGTTTCTAGTGGAGTCATATGTTTTGTGTGTTTTTCTCCTTTTCTTTGTCTCCCTCTTTCGTTGTTTTCTTATCTATTTTGATGGCTAGGAGAGTTCCTATTTCCACATCTATAAAATTGGTCCCATGTATGATCAACTGATGAATCTTTATTTTTGGTTTTTTTGTTACATCTGGTGCAGATCAGTAAAGACATTTACATATGAATCTTTGAACAATATTGTGAGACTGATAAATGGTATTTCATCCATCCTGTTGTCCATTTTACCTGGGAAAGCTACTATTCTTGAAGGTCTTCAGGGCTGGGAATTGAGGCCAACTTTTCGTGGGCCTCGGCTTCCACGTTGGATGGGAAAGTAAGTGTCGTTTCTCTAGCATCATGCTCTAGAATATTTAATAGAGAGGTAGGTGATTACCTCATGTCCTTGACATTCCATGGAAGTTGGTCTCCCTCTTTACCGTAAAATGCCCTGGTGTGAAAACAAAATAAAAAAGACTTGTATGTTCTTGAAACTTCATTTGCTGCATTGTTGACGCATCCTAACTTGTCCCAAGATCCTTGTATAAAAGGCAATAAAGAAAAACAAGGAATCTGTTTATATAGTCAGAGGAAACTGTCTTAAGGCTCCAACCAAATCTCAATAACATGATTTTTGGGTGGCATATGACAAAAAGTAAAAGAAGACCTATTTTGTGCTTGAAACTTACTTTGTTGCATAATGCCTATCTCCTGCCTCTCTTTCTTGGAGAAAACCACTAAAAATGAGTTCAAAGTGTCAAAAGAAGAGATAAAATGCTCTGATAGGAGTGAAAATGGTCTCCTAGGTTATATGGTTTCTTTAAAATATGCTATCCTATCATTTTTCCTTGACGTGATCATCCCAAAGTATAAAGATGCATCACTTTGATTGCCAACTCGAGGAAGTACGGAACTTTATAAACTGCTAACATAGAAAGGTTACTTCAGAACCTGATGATCTGATAAGTCAAGCTGTATCCTTCTTGACATGCTGAAATTTTTGTTCAAAATCCTATCAAAGAGAAGTTAAGGAGCAATCATGTGGAAAATCATCACTATTTTGCTTCAGTGGAGACGCTGATAAGAAGCTGATCATGGGAAACTATGATGTGATGTTTTCTGTTATTGTATTTGTTTATAACGAAAATTCCTTTGTCTCAAATCATTAGCTGAAGTAGAAAAGATATGGGCTAGTTGGATGTGAGAGTCTGTGTTCCTGTGCCAATTAAATGGACTGGGGTACGGGTTGGAAAATATATATCCTTCTTTTAGTTTGACAGGTTTGGCTTTATCAACTTTGACCAATGAGGCATTGTGGGGGAATTCAACTCATTAATCTCCATTTACCTTTCACAACCAGATGCTGTAATTTTCCTGAGGAAAATTATGGCTGAAGGGTCAAATACTCAGGCGAATATAGAGCTGCTTGGGACAATAAAAGCAGTCAGAGCGCAAGAGGGTTACTAATGGGGAGGATGAACCTAGGGGACTGCCTTTCATGGTTGCTACATATAAAGTTGTTAAAAGAGTACAATGTACTTATGTGTGTTTTAGACATTGTAGTATAATGTAAGTAAATCTATAAAATATAAACACAAGTGTATAAACCCAAACCTTAGAGAGGGTTTCTTATGATTTTCTGAGTAGCCGTCTACCTATCTTTCCACTTCTGCTCTCTTATTGATAATGGTGTTAGAGACATGCTTTAATTTTTTGAGTAATGAATGGGATTTTTCTCATGCTTTTCTGCGACAATGTGTAAACATTGGGTTCTGCTACAATGCTTTTCTGCTACAATTTTTTTGAGTTATGATATGTTAACAGTGGGTAAACGGGGCAGCTCCGTGCTTTATTCTTATATGATCTCTATGCCTACGTGATCTGTGATTCTGGTTTTGCTTGCTGCTGGGTGTCCTACTGTTCTGTTTTTTCCCCCCTGATTCTAGGACTATAATTTTCCATTCTCTTCTGTGTTGACCTGCTTTTGGCAGCTTTCTGTTAATATTTTACATAGTGATTCAGATCTGTTGTTGCGAATCAAGATCTGATGCGATTTTGTCCACTATTCTACATTACAGCTTTATTCAGTTTTCTTATTGTTGCAGCTAGCGGTTTATTGTTTAGGAGGTTCTTAATTCATCCGATATCCTCGCTTTTCTGTATTTGTGATTGTTCGTTTGTTACTCATGGAATAAATCCAAACTTGGTGGTCTGGGTGGTTGATGTTTTGATGGAAATTGATTTGTTTACCTTATGATAAAGTTTATCATGTATGAAATAAGTGCTGGAAGTTGCATGAGAAGTCTAGTAATCAGTTTATCACTACAGCATCTCAGGTTGACATTGGTCTCTGCCTACTCCTGCTATGCTTTAGAAAATCTAGGGTTGAGAAGTATTCATGATTACTTGCTGGTGATGCTTTTTCTACAGCTACTCTTATTTAGACTGGTAGTTCCATTGCCTGTCTCGTGACATTCTAGAACATGGGTTATGGACTCCAGTGCCTTAAATCACATGACCATCCTAGGTATCTTGTCTAACTACAGACTATGCTATAATATACCCAATGAAATAATTCGGTTGACAGTTCTTAAGTGAAAGTGGAAGGGATGGGTTGTCTGTCTCATTGACCCAAATACTGTATCTTCTATATTTTAGTTTCCTGGATTTCCGTTTAACTTGATATATGATAGCAAGTTTATCTAAGGACATAATTATTGTGTTGTATTTTCTCTATATATTGGGAATTTTGGGATCATAAGATGACAAGGATTCTTGCTATTGATCATTGTGATTCAGGAGGTTTCTACATCTTAGTTGGAGTACCAACACCAATTATCTCTTCTAGTGTTGTTCCTACACTCTTTGAATTTTATTGTAGGTTAGGTCATCCTTCTCTTTCTTGTTTAAAAAATTTATCTCCAAGTGTCAGTTCAATTTTTGATTCCGATTGTGAGTCATTTTAGTTTGTTAAACATCATGGTGGATCATGTTATTCTAGAGTTAATAGTAAGCATGAACTCCCTTTGTGTTAGTTTATTGATATATGGGGACCTTGTATCATTTCTTTAAGTTGGGTTTTTATTATTTTATTACATTCATTATTATTCAAGGATAAAATGGTTAAATTTACTGTGGAATTATTCGGAGTTTATATTCTATATTTTTGTGGGTCTTGTGCTGAATGAAATTTTTAATTTTCTTCTATACATTTACTTTGCGGAGTGATTTTTCATGAATCATCTTGTTTTAATGCCCTCATAGAATGGAGCGGCAGAGAGAAGAATAGACGCTTGATGGATAATGCTGGAGCTTTTATTCCAAATGGAAGTTCCAAAGAAATTTTAGAGTGTGGCAATATTGATAGATGGCCTTTAGAGGAAGATTTCTTATCATGTATTATTTCCTATAAAGTAATTATATTCTTTTCCCCAATGTGTTTTTGGTTGTGCATGTTAGGTTTATGATATTCGCCCTCAATTGACCAAGCTTGATCAAATGTTTATGGTCTATTTTTTTTATATTACTTGTCCTTAAAAGGGGTATTAGTGTTCTCTTTGTAGTTAGGGCATATTCTGGTGTCTTCTGATGTCACTTTTGATGAATGATGAATCTATCCATTTATATCACATAGTGTCTTCATTGGGTTTATCATCTAGTACATATCTTATTGATGCTATTTCTATCTACAATGTTGTTCATATGATTGTCTTCGCCTTCTATTCCTTCCTGTCCTCCTGTTACTCAGCCTGTGCTCATGGCTCTCTTTGAGTGTTTGGTTCCTATTTTGTAGCTGCTTTAGAGTCATCATCTCAATCCAGTCTTCCTATCTACAGCTCTAATGGTTCCTGATCTAGCAATTTTGGATCTTCTATTTGCAATATGAAAGGATCTTCATTAATTATGCTCGGTATTCATTGTCTGCTACTCCATCATATGTTGGTGTTTCATCCTCTCTATGTGCTGTTGTCCCCACATTAACTCTCTTACTGTGCCCTGGCCTGCTTTGGAAGCTTTGTGGCATCCTAGCTGGCAGATAGTTATGGAGGACATGACTACTCATGAGTAGAATCAGACAAGGGATATGGTCCTCTTAACATCTGGAGAGAAATCCATTGACTGAAATGGTTCTAAATCATGATATGGATAGTTCTCTAGTTCAGCTAAAAGCCCATTGGTTGGCTAAGGGATATGTTAAATGTATGGCACGGATTATTGATAATTTTCGCATGTAACCAAGCTGACTTTTGTTCTGTTTCTCGTGGCTTTGGCTATTTGTTATCATTTGAGTATGTTGGACACTGACATGGGACATATACATAATACAATATACATACTGTCACATTGTTTTTCTAAAAATGAAGACATGATATGTCAGGATATGCTAACTAAAATTTATAGTTTATTTATATATTTGAAAATATAATTGATCAATAATATTATTTTATCCTAAATAATCAATGAAAAGTAAGGCTTTGTTGTTGTTCGTATCAATAATAAGTGCATATTCTTGTATAATCATTAACAAAGATAATACAAATAAACAATATGCAAGTGAGTTAATATAAATGAGTTATGCTATAGCATACCTTATATAACTGAAAAAAAGATGACAACGGGGCTTAGATTTTAAATTTTTATGTTACCAATTGACTTCAATTTTTTTAGTTTATATTAAAAATCATATTTTTAAAAAAATTACGGAATATTAAAAATCTAAGTGTAGTGGTTGGTATCAGCATTAGAGAAGTTATATATCAGCAATGATGTCCCTACACATGATGAACCAAATTTAGTGATGTCCGTGAATTTTGATATAATCAACATGTTTTTTTTGGGGGGAGATTTTTATCAATTTTAGACCTTTAACTACAAAAAAGCAAAAGTATTCAAGAAGAATTGTATTGTTTGATTCCAAGATTCCATTGGAGTAGTCATTTTTGGAGGAAAAAGCATGCACTTTTGGGATTTGCATGCTTCCTGGTTAAAACCTCTAAGGAGTTCAAATGGTATTTTTTGGAGGCCTACGCCCCATAAAAACTATCTATCTCAGAGAGAGAGAAAAATAATATCTTAATAACAACATATTCTAATATGTGTTGGAGCATGTCCGGATCATGTCGGAGAGTATCGGGCAAGTGTTTGTATCCTACATGTATTAGATAGTGATGTGCTAACTCGGGAGAAGTCTTGGTATCACTTAGCTTATCGTTAGTCATTATATCAATTAGATGTTAAGAATGTCATTTACACGGTGACCTTCCTAAGGAGGTTTACTTAGACTAGCCAACCAAATTTGTTAATTAGGTGACTCTAGGTATGTTTGTCGATTGAAGAAATCATTATATAATTTGTAATAGCCTATGCAGGCTTGTGAAGTTGTGCTAGAGTTTGGACTATCTTGGAAATGATTACACTATGTTATTGGTCATTTTAATATTAAGTGTATTGTTCTTGTTGATGATATGACGATTACTGACAATAATAATATTTGCATAGTAGATTTAAATATTTCTTTAGAGTCGGTTTCAAACTAAAGATATGAGGCATTTGTGGTTTTTCTTGATAATGAATTGCTAGGTGTTATCGTTTCTTTTCCTTTTTTTAGGGAAAGTGTATTTTAGATTGGCTTCAAGATACATACTTGTTGGGTACAAAACCTTGTGATGCTCCTATTAATCAAAAAATAAACTATCTCCGAGTGATGGGGAAGCCTTTACTAATCGAAGACTTTATCAATGTTTAGTTGGCAAGCTTAATTATCTTGTTATGATACAACTGAATCTTACTTTCTTGGTAAGTATTGTGAGTTAATTTATATCATGTCCTCTCTCTTATTGGGAGGTTTTGACTTTTATTTTGTGATATCATAAGGGTATACCATGATTAAGCTTGTTGTTAGGTGTTCATGGTCATACTTGGGTCAAGGATTTTTCAAATGATAATTAGGCTGAGTCATTGTATGATAGGAAATCCACCATAGGCTATTATGTCTTTATTCGGGCAACCTAGATTCCTAGCAGAGCAAAAAACAGAATGTGGTTGCTAAGTCAAGTGATTTATTCCTAGCAGAGCAAAAAACGCACATTGTGTGAGGCTATATGGTTTTTGTAATTATTATATGCACTTGGGTGAGTTTTGGGCCTTCTTGGTGATGTTGCAATCATCAAGTAGCTAATCATGTAGTATAAAATTTGGTATTTCATAGGCAAGCAAATTATGTAGAGATGGGTTATCATTTTGTTCGTAAGAAGCTTCAATAAGGCTTTCATATCAAACATGTGATGACTAATATTGTCATTTTTACCGAATCCTTAACTAACATTCAAGTTGAATATATTTATAACAAGTTGGGGATTATCAATTTCTATGCTTTAGCTTGAGGAGTGTTAATTTGTTATTTACTTCCATGTCCTTAGTTATTGTGGTATATTATAAATCAACCTATCAATACTAGTACATAAAATCAAAACCAATACAGTTTTTTTTTTGGGTATTTGTCTTCCTTTATTAGAGTATAAATCATTTTGGACATTCACCTAGAAATTTAATCTTTTGGGTTAGTTAGTTGCTTGCCTTGTTGCTTAAGTGGTCATTGAGGTCAATTCCTAAAGCTCCTGTTTTTCTTGTAATTATTTCTCAGTACATGGTTTGGAGCCATCCTGTGCTTAATCCAAGTTTCAAGCCCCAAAATGACATTCTCATTAGATAGTGTATTAGAGTATAAAACCATTCTTCAACATTCACTTAGCGGTTGTTGTTAACAGAAGTTAATATTGATGTTGCAATTTTTCAAAACATAAGGAACTATAAGGTTGAATGATTATGAGAAACTAGAAATCAGTAGTATTTAATAGTGATATTTTATGTGGTTAATGGGTATTAGTTAACATTGTTATGTAGTGGCAATTAATATTAAGGGTATGGGGTTTATGAAAATAACCTCTTTACAATATAGTAGTACAACTGCATTTATTTTACCCTGCCTAAATGCCGAAATGGAAAAATAACTTCGTGTCTTTAGTTGTCCTTTTTTTTACTTTTCAAAATTGTACATTTTAAATTGTGAAATGTACTTAAATTGTATAATGGCGTGATATATCAGTATTAAACGCAAAATGCTGATTTTTCCTGATATTGTGGCAAAATCGTTATATGATATCGTATCATTGATATATTGATCGATATTCAAAATATTAGCCGATATACCAATATTTGGTTGATCATCCCAATATATTGGCCGATATTTGCTTGTCAGTTGACAATTTGTAGAAAGTTTTTTACTTTAAATATATTAGATATCTATACATATTGTCTGATATTATTGCAGCATATACTGAAACCGATATTTTCATCCATTAAAACCTTCAAGTATAGGTTGACATTTTGTGACACGGTTAATCAGTTGATGGGTACAAGTGAACCATAAAAGTGTCCAAGCTGATTATAACTTGTCTAAATCTGCTCAAACACAGTTAGTTGTGACCCTACCCCGAAGGGTCTTCATAAACTGTCTTGGATTATTAAATTGATTTTATTGCCTCTGCTTCATTCCTTCATTTGCATTTGCCTTTGTTGGCCCAACTCATGAATTTCATTCCACTGGCTCTGCGTCTTATAAACTATTTCAAAACAGGGGTGTGAACGGGGAGTCGCCTTTAATTGTGAAGGGAGTTGTCACCACATTTATTCTTAGTTTCATTAATGTTCAATCTTAATTCTTTTCGTTGAAGTCATACTCCTTTGAACATGTGAAACATTGGTTAAATTTGGCATCTGGACAGGCAGGCCATCCATAATCTAATGCATGTATCATTTAGAGGGGTTCTATGGTGTTTCTACAACATCGGTCATGTCCTGATGTTGCGTTATTTTTTCTAAGCCACTTGCATACTATAGAATTTGACTAATTACTCTGTCAATAACTGTTAGGATCATTGTTATGTGACAGTTGACTTGGTATATATTTGAAAATTAGATTGTAGATAAAATGTAAAGTGCTTATTACTTTGATTAGACTTGACTAGTTAATTTGATCAGCTTAAGAATGGCTCAAGCTCGGTTCATTAACTTCATGATGTTTCAATGGAAAGTTGTGTGTGCAAAAGAGCAACAAAGAGAATATATAAAATTTAACTGAGATAACTTCGTAAAAATGATAGAGCAAGCATGAATTTCAGGAATATTATATTCTACCAAAATAGTGACCAATTGTTTTGTATACTTTCTCTATAGCATTTTCATAGTGAGTTTTTTCCATGATGGCAGTGGCGTATCTTCTTTCAACCAGTTTATTCATGAACTTTCTATGGATTCTGATGCCTCGAGCATAGAATACTCTTCTGGGGAGGAGGATAGTGATGGAGACATGTTTCCTGCATCACCTTTGTCTCAAAGTTCACGAGTTTCTCTGGGAAGCAGCATCACCAAATATGATAAGTACTGGGCTCACTGGATTGGATATACTGTTTCATGGATCCTGTTTCCTTTAAAGGTTTTGTTGGGGATACCTCTTCATCTGTATCATCTACTTTGTGCTAGGGAGACTAGATCCTCGTCTTTTCATGGACCTTTGCACATAAATTCTCCTAGAAGGCTTCAAAGCCTAAAAGATCATGTTGTTCACCGTGCAACTGACCGCAGACGTGGCATTATTGAGGTTTATGCTTCAACTAATTTTTGTTCTTGAATAACACAACCTTATTATACTGTCTTCAATTTAATAATAATAATTTTTTGTTGACACAAATACTTGTTATTGACACAACCTTGGTAATATGGTTCCTTTGCTTAAATCACAGTTATTTTTCTATCATTCAGGATCTTCATTTGGGTATTGAGATATCCATAGAAGCCATATTCGACGCTTTTCACAGGGTGGCACATTTTCTTCTTTCACCATCAGAAGCTTTTAGGACGGTTTTGGGATGGGCTTTCCACCGCAGGAGTGGTGCTTTTGTTCAAACTTCTGCTTCTGTTGAATCTGTTCCCACAGCTACACTTGGAGAGAGTGACCCAACTCCCACTGAGAGGAAAAATGCTTATAATTCTCTGAATACAGATGCTCGGACCTGCCAAGATGTCATAACAGAACTTGGGTGAGATCTTGAATGGATAATTATTATTTTCTTGAAAGACCTGCTTTGTATTTCATCATGTGTACATGTAAATCTGGAATCCTGGATGTCATTTAATAATGAATGTGCATCTGAATGTTGGGAATGCACACCTGAGGCCTGATTCATCTGGATGCATGGGACACGGATGCCTCTAAGTTGGTTGAGTTTCTTGAGTTCTAATATTTTTTACTTGTTTTAGGTATCCATATGAAGCTATCCGTGTGGTCACAGCTGATGGGTACATTCTTCTTCTTGAAAGAATTCCAAGGTATGGTTAATTTGGTTTTATATGTTGATATGTAACCATCTTTTCTTACTTTTTTTCTTTTTAGGGGTGTTTTTTTTTTGGGGGAGGGGGGTGATCAATGATGTCATTATTGCCATCTCATCTACAGAGTGGTATGGCAAAAGTATACTTAAAATATCGCTCCAGATTTTCTCCCTCGTGCTCTTTGGGTTTTTTAAGGGATGGGGGCTGTAAGTGGCGGGTATAATCATGATGCTTATGAAGAAGTTGCTGATACATGCAATGTGATGTTACAGACGGGATTCACGGAAAGCCGTTTACTTGCAGCACGGTGTACTTGATTCGTCTATGGGGTGAGCTATCCTTTCTCCTCTTCTTCCTGGAAGATTGGTTTTCATTGGACTGAAGGAATTTTTGAACTTACCATTATGGTAAGGACAGAAAAAGGATCCTATTCTTTCTGTGGCAACTGCATTTTCATATTCTAAGCATTACCATTTAGAGGTCCAATCTTGTGATGCTTGAATTCATGTGTTAATATTGTGGTCATATCAACAATCATAGTTTAAGGAGATTGTATCCCTCCCATTTCTGCCAAACCTGAACTCTCATGCCAGATAGTAACAGTCTTTTGCTGAAAGAAAGAAAGTAGGAATGTGCAGATAAAATTGTTGAGTGGCAGCATATGGAGCTGCAGGACTGTTTTGACTTATTTATAAATTAACAGTAACTAGGACAACCATGGTTTGATTAGTCATAGTAATGAGAAAGTCATAGTTGTTAGACTCAGGAAATAATGTAGAATTTGGTTGTGCTAATGACTGGATGAACTGCTGGAGGTGGCTCTCCCTTGACAGGATTGTGGAGAGAATAGGAAAAAAAGTGGCTCTGTGTTGGTGCTAATGGTGCCGAATTTGGCAATTATGAACTGTTAAATGTCCAGGAATGTGCTGAGCTGTGCCCACAGCTGCAGTTGAGTGGAAGCACATAAAAGTTGCAGGATTTTTTGACTTTCGTATGTATAAAGAACAGTTACCAGGACATTGTGATTTGATTCATCTGAGGTAACGAGAAAGCCATGGTCTTTGGAGAAAGTGTAGAGCTTGGTTGAACTGGCAATGATAGGTCACCTCACATTCTCTGCTTTCCACATTTATTGGCGAGTGTGCATCACTAATGATGGAAACAGTTGGGAACTTTGTCTTTTCCTTCCAAAAGGAAATTGGAAATTGTATTTTGGTCCACTTCTGATACTTAATTCAGGATATTTGATTGTTGCATTGTTGGCTGGTGTGCTCTTGGTGTTTTTGCATGCTTGTGTTTCTTGGCAAGGACGTGGGCATTAGTTCTGATCAGATATTTCCCTATGATCTCTCTCTCTCTCTCTCAGGATAGACCCAAATCCAACGTAATATTTAGTTCAAAAAATTAAAAATAATAAGAGCACAATGGATTTGATAGAGGAAGTGTAACCCCAATTAACTATAACTTTGAATTATTCATAGAGAACTCTAGCAATTTCCTTTTACAATCTTCCTACAACTACCAAATAAAAATTATGAATTGGGCCCCTGCTCCAACTTGGGCTCGAACCTCTAGGGTTTAAGCTCCATTGACAATCCACTTTTATGTGGAGGCAAATTACAATTAGAATGCACCACATGACTCGTGTTACAACCCTGTTCCACGAGGGATCGTTCCAGGAAGGATTGGTCTTCATAAGCCTGTAATACAACCTAAGAAAATACCAAAATCTCAATCTTAACGATGAATATCTAGATGAAAATTGCTTACACAAAAAAATTATTACAATGTAATTCCAATCTTCAATAGATAAAATCCCACATCACTGTCAGCATCTAATCTCAAGCATAGAACTGAGTACTTCAAACTAAATGACAGCATTCTCAGAGTTCTAGTCTGACTGAAAATTGGCTTGCATGGGAAAGTATGGCATGTGAAACTATTCAAGCTTGACCCCTCTAGCTCACCATGCACCTAAACAAAATCTGCAAAATGTTAAAGGGATGGGATTGCACGTCTGTAACCAAACCACTAACATAACTTAGATCAAGTGGTTATTTCTAAGTACAATTTTTTTTTTGTAAATAAGCTGAAATGTAAATCTAGAACATAATGCAACAATATAAATCTGTCCAGAAAATAAGCAAATAGGAAGAATCTCAAAAAAAAAATTCTTCAATTGCTAGGAAAGCAATTTAATCATTGAAACAGAGACCTGGCAAATTATGGTTTTCCAAAACTATTACACTAAAAACCAATGTGAGGGACTGAAGTTACAAAAAAATACGGTACCTGCAACTGGGTTGGAAGCAACAAATCAAATGGGTCTCCGTTCAGTACTGGGTCGGAAGGAATGTGTCAGCACTCAGAATTGCATTAAAACAGAAGTAGCTAAATACTAGGGGTCACTGGAGGGCTTTCCTTGCGTTAGAGGGCATAGTCATGAAACACTCCTATACAAAATCTTACAGCGGAAGCAATAAATTCAGTTCATATGTTTGAGAATAGTATAATGATAACTAATATCAATTCCACTTGTAATAGTCATTCGGTGAGAAGACATGCTTGATCCCATTTTGTTTTTAGTAAATCCAATAGCAATAAAGTGCTTTGGAAATAGTAACAAGTAGCAAGAAGGGTTACAAAAATTGAAGAGTCACATTAAAATTAAACAAGACATTTAAACTAGGTCAGTGAAAAGGTTACTTACCTGGATACAAAAATCGAGTTCAATCAATAATCAGAGTTCTCCTATGAGGCAAAACAATTTACAATTTTGTTGATACTATGTCGTACATGTTTTAAGAGCTATTTATAAGATAGCCTTTGAAAAGTAAAAATATATTTCTAAAACTGCAGTGCTAATTATGAATCTTCATGTCATATAATATCAACTCCAATTTCCTCCAAAAAATATCAAATTTGTAAAGTACACTATAGGAACCATTGCAACAAGTTAATGTGGCTCTGTGTATAAGAAGTAAAGTATGTAGATGCTATTAGATATGTATCTTTACACATGTACGAGATATATGAGTAGGTCAGTTATCCATTGCTATGAGAAAATCCTTGTGTTTTGAGAAACTACTAAGAGAAAATAGAGAATTTTGGATTCATTATCTAAGATTAGGCTAAATATATGAGTGCCTAAATATGTATCTCATTACATATTGAAAAGAAAGCATATAACAATTAACTGGAGTTTGGGAGATTGCCTGAATCCACATCTACTATAATAACAGCTTTGTCAAACTCCTATATAAAATTAACTTGCAAAACTACTATGTGATGTTAAATGTAGAGTGTTGGCCTACATCTGAATGTTGAAATTATAGTTACCCAAGCCTAACCGCTACATAATATTCCAGAGTGATGAAGTACCATAAAATATTAAATGTGGTGAACTGCTATCTTGCAAATCTACTCAAAGTTATCCTCTGGTACTGTGTAAAACATGATTTTAAAGAGAGCATACTCCAATTAAAGGTGGTTTAGCAAAGCAATTTCTCCAAATCAAATTGTATAAATCCACTACAAAATATTTTCATGCAGTCAAACTACAAAATAATTCAAGAAGTACCTGTGAAAGAATAAGATCTGACAGACATGGACAGATTTAATGACGACTTTATATCTAATTTTCAGTCATAATTACTAAATTAATCTACATTAAAGGGTGGAATAATACTGATCAAAGAGGAAAGTCCCAGCCTTGCATGACCTTGATTACCTAACAAGTCTACCAGCATCACCAATGGTACAGATGTGAGAAAGAAAAGAGGAGATTAGATTAGGTTTATTCTTATATTGGAGTTTTTCAAGGGGTTTTAGTTTGATAGGGAAGAAATATAGTGTGACAAATTTTGTAGATGTTGCAGAATAAGTCAGGAGAGGGAAAGCAATGATTTGAGTGGAATTCAAAATAGGTAATGACACTATGGTTGAATTTTAATGAGGAAAGTCGTGGAGAAGTAGAAATGTGGGAATTAAAAAAAATAGAAGCTTATTAAATGTATGTTTTTTGGTTTAGACGGTGGAAAACTGCGGAGATCTAAAATTTTATATATGAGGCCACAAGGTTATTTAGATTTCCACGAATATTATTTAGTTGGACAAAATATTACAAATGATCTCCATAGTTTTGCGCTTTTTTTTTTTTTTCTCTAAGTCTGCTCTTTATCAACCAAATATAGCATAATTAACAAAATCACTCAGTTTTCACATTTTCACACAGTTTTACACGATAAAAGGAATAAACCAATCAGTGTGAATGACAGGGAATGTTGACTAAACAAACTTTACTACATCAGAATTTAATTTCTTTCCGAAACCCAATCCATCTCCATTCATTAATAACAAATTTAAACCTTCCTCTTCTTTTTTTTAATGCAGACTTTTTTTTTTTTTGAGGGGGGGAGGTTCTGGGATATTACAACTTCCACCCTACCAATTTTTTTTTTTTTTTTGGCAGGGGGAGTGGGGGGGCCTAACCCAATAGAGAATATTCTGCTACTAATAAAGTTATTTCTTTCCAATCAATCCTGGTCCATGTTCTTGATATTCTTTATATAAGGTTGAACTTCTGTGTATTCTGTGCTCTAACAAATATTTCTTCCCCCATTCAGTTGGGTGTCTAATGGAGTTGTTGGTTCTCCAGCTTTTGCGGCTTTTGATCAAGGTTCATCAACTGTGCTTTATTTGTTCGACTGTTAGGAGATTATTAGACTTTTAAGATGCTTTTTGCCTGCAGGTTATGATGTTTTCCTTGGTAATTTTCGAGGTTTGGTTTCCCGAGAACATGTTGACAGGAATATCTCCTCAAAACAGTGAGTTCTTCTGCACTGCTTGCTAACCATATCATATGATTTGTCAACTTTTACTAAATACGGGACAAGGGCTTATCCCTTTCAGAGAACTTTCTTTTGGATATTTGCTGTATTGCAATTTTCTTTGTGTTCGGCTGCCAATCTGAAGTGCAACAATATTGATTTAGTGTAAAATGGTCCTAGCTATTGAGAATAACATACACCGACTTAAAAAAAAAAAAAAAAACCTGTTCTAGGTATTGGATGTACTCTATCAATGAGCATGCAACTGCAGACATACCCGCAATGATAGAGAAAATTCATGAGGTGAAAACTTGTGAGTTGAATCTGCACCAACATGATCCTGATGAAGAGACCGAAGAGCAACCCTACAAACTCTGTGCAATCTGCCACAGTTTAGGAGGAGCTGCTATTCTCATGTATCTGGTCACTCGTAGGATGCAAGAGAAGCCTCACAGGCTCTCAAGATTGATCTTATTATCACCTGCAGGCTTCCATGATGATTCAACATTTGTTTTCACCATTGTTGAGTATCTGTTCCTTTCACTGGCTCCCATCATGTCACGTATCGTGCCTGCCTTCTACATACCCACTTGGTTCTTCCGGATGCTTCTGAACAAATTGGCTCGGGACTTCCATAACTATCCTGCTGTTGGAGGTCTGGTGCAAATGCTAATGGGCTATGTTGTTGGTGGAGATAGCTCGAACTGGGTCGGAGTGATGGGGTTGCCGCACTACAACATGAATGACATGCCGGGAGTGTCGTTCTTTGTAGTTCTTCACTTGTCACAGATGAAGCATACTCGTAAATTTAGAATGTTTGATTACGGGAGCACATCTGCTAACATGCAAGTTTATAGATCACCTGAGCCAGTGGACATTGGCGAGCACTATGGTCTCATAGACATTCCCGTTGATCTTGTCGCTGGGAGGAAGGACAAGGTGATCCGCCTGTCGATGGTGAGAAAGCATTACAACACGATGAAAGAGGCTGGAGTTGAGGTTTCATTTAACGTGTTTGAGTACGCGCACTTGGACTTCACGTTCTCTCACCGTGAAGAGCTCATGGCATATGTGATGTCGCGGTTGCAGCTTGTTAAACCTGCAAATCAACAGCTTGGTCACAAAGTTATTAAGTCAAAGAAGAAAGACGGGCATGCTAATGGAGAGAAATGATCCGAGGACAGCAAGTAATGCTTGATGATGTATGCTAAGGTGTATGCTATATTGGCGGACTGTATATGTATTGTTGTTGTATCGCTTGCATTTATAGTGGTCAGGCAAAGCTGTATGCAGATTTCGGCCAGCTTCCCCACCGTTTTTTCAGGGAGGTTGGTTTCCAAACATTGTTTATTATGGTCAATTCACGGTAATTTGATGAGATATGTTGTTTGTACTTTGATGGATTAGGCTGTGGAGAAGAGGTTTGTGCAGACCTCTCTGGCAGCACAACAATGATTATATCTTGTACAAGTACAATGGCATGGTAAGGAGATTCATCAGCGTGTTGTTTTGGAGTATTTGATATCTGATTTGTACGATTCTCTGTGATGACTCAACATCCATTAGAACATGCTGGTTGGGGTGAGTTAAAAATACTGCTGGCGTATCACTATTGTCAGGCCAATCCTGTTTATATACTTTGCTTTCCACTAGAAGATAGAAATGACGATGCTTTATTTCACGGATTATGGCAACTTCTGGTAGAGATGATGAAGCCCGTGACAGAATTTGCTATTGCTTATTGATATATAATTGTGGGGTGATTTAAGTTTCTCGCAAGGAAAAGGCATTATCCTCGTAATCTCCATTGTTGAGCAGTTTTACCTTCTGAAGTCAAGGCACTCATTTATGGTTTATGATGAAACAGTCAGGGGCTACAAAGTCATCACCAACAAGAATAATGAAAAAAAGAATTAACCGCAGAAATGGGTGATGAATGTAAAACTCAAGAACTAATCAGGTTAAGAAAAAATCGTCTAGGCTGTAAGTGACCAACTGGAAGATTCTAAGATGATAAAATTCAACTCAACGGTGAGACCAAGAAATACATTCTAGCTGACTTGGTACTCGACGAATGGCTACTTGAATAACTAGCTAGATTTACTGCTTAGTAGTTGTTATAAAAATTCTTGAACCTTTCGTCGTAGGTCTTTAAAGAAAAACTCGTTTAACACTACTGGGATTCTGATTTTCACGTCACCCGTCAAATTCTGAAGGCTATGAGGCAGGTGTAAGTGTTCAAATTTTTGGATTGAGAAGAGGCGCCGAGAATAAACAAGTAACAGCTATTTTGGTTGCCCTTAGTATCGGTTCAGGTATTGCTAATACAAAGGTATATATATATATATATATATATATGATAGCCAGAAAGACAAGGTCTCGCAAACCACGAGTCTGGCAGAACCAGTGATCAAGTATTTAGTCGAACGAATTTAGCACACCATATCCGGCCGAATCTTGTTTTGAGTGCTGGGTCATGTGGAGCTCGTGCGCCATATTCTACCGACTCAAGTTTAAGGATCCTTTTGAAAGCTTGGTGCAATTACGTCTACAATAACAACAGAAGTACAGCTTAACAGGAAGTAATGATTTGAATCATTAAGAAAGTACAGACACCAACTAAAGCTAGTTGGGTGATAAGTTCACAAAACGAAGAGACCCCATAGAAACAAACTGCATGCAGGCCTAATCCCTGAGAAAAGAAAGCAGGGACAGTGCTATTGTTATTATTATTGTCCCTGAGAAGCTGTCCCACCAACCACTCGCAATAAAACCATGACCATTAATACAAAAGTATGAAATTTTATCGGGTTACAACTTACAAAGGAATTCAAATATAGCGGTACAACATAAAGGCTTCCCAACAAAATCTTCTAAAAATATCGTCAACCAACCTTGCCATCGGGTAATCCCAAGCCTGC
>JAOVVI020004276.1:0-17846 GCA_028571085.2 Nepenthes alata | reverse complement strand
AATGCTGATAGGTTCCTCCAGGCCACCAGTCTCGGGGTCACTTATCATTGGAGCAAAAGGAACAGGGGGCTCATCGCCCTCGGCAAACCCGACCAGCTCCTCAAAAACTTGGCAAACTGGAGAAGATGGGATAGAGACTAGTCTCCTTGACAACTCGCTAGCATTCTGCACCATCTCTGCAATGACTCGATTCGAGGCAGAGGAGGAATGGGATGGAGCTTCTCAGCTAGCCATCCTTTTGGTAGAATCCCGGATATATAACGTCTCCAACTTCCTCTTGGGTTTGTGAAGCAGCAGAGTAGTGACATCCATAACTTCTGCCTAAAACTCTCACTTAGCCTGCATGAGTGCCCTAGCAGACAGCCAATAATCCTTTTGGTGAAAGGAGTCTGAATGCTTCTCCACTAGATTAGTCAACGGCTTTGTCATAGCCCCTTCCCAATCTAGAATATCTCCAACATAAGTAGCCTCCACTCTACCCCACTTATCGGAAGGGGTCCAGAAGGGACCAATAAATAAAAGAACTGGTAATTCTAACCCTTTATTAAGTTTGGGTTCCCCTCTCTTATTCGATACTACTTGCGGGCGGTGAACAAAATCCAGTTTTTCTCCTGGTTGAACCGAAAGATCGTCTTCACGATTAGGACATCCAAGGAATGTCCATGGTGGTGGAAGAAGACACACAAGGAAACCATATATCTGATAGAATTAGGGAGGAGGCACGCAACTGGAATGTCTAGAGACACTTGGATCTTCTACATCTCCTGAGCAAAAGGGATTCAAAGGTCTCCCTTCAGATGGGTTTCGTAAATGGTAATGAACTCATGCCGTGGACTAGAGCAGAATGATTCGAATCAAGAAAAGAAGTGTGGGAAGTGGCGAAGGCTCAGAGTTTAAATAGCTAACACCCTGATCGAGAAACGACGTCATTTGAGGATATCGAAGAGGCGCATCTCCATAATGACCACGACACATGCTTACACCCAAAGTGCCACGACGTGTTAGTTAGTTGGGCTGATTATGGCGACTAACGTGACATCTCCCTATGTAGCCTGCTGACAGTTGATAGTCCTAAGGAATGGATCAACAAGTCGGTGGTGCTGCACGGGTAAGATACTCTGACACCCCCATTTCTCAAGGTGACGACAGGCCGATACTGCCCGACCTTGATGGACTCGAACTAGATTCGATTGATTCACGCCCTAGCTGGGCATTCAGGTTATATTGTTCCTAGTCTAATTGTTAGAAGACCGAGTTGTCAAAGGTCCAAATTGTCAAACTATCAAAAATCTCACAACAACAAGCAACATTTAAACACTTCAAATATTCACATCATGCAAGAGTATTGGAGCCATGCAACATTAAGGCAACAAATGCTCGGTAGTTTCATTCATGAATTCCTTTTACAATGTATAATAAAGCTGACAACAATGGACATACACTTCAAAAAGAAATAAAAAATACATAGAATAGAGACCCGACTATAATCAAGCCAAGGAAACACACCTAAGGAAAGGAGGTGCACCCCCGAGAGAAGCCCACCCTACTGAAGGGCACGCACCGAAAGAAAACTCTCAGCTACTAAGAAAAGTCCCAACACTTAGTACATCCCACTTCAGGCAGCCAAGAGCAAGAAATAAGAAAAACAAAGAAGACTCATCTCAATTATAAGAACAACACATTCCAGGAGGGTAAGAGAAGAAACCCCCTATCTTCCTAGAGCTGGAAGCAGTGCCGCAAAGAGAACCGCCCGGTGCCAAGGAGTAGAATAGAGAGCCGCCGCCCAAAGCCTAGGATTTTACTTAGAAGTAGTGGGTCCATTTTTAGGATAGGTGTAAAAAGAGGAAAATCAAGGCAGCTTCTTATATAAAAGAGGATAATCATGGCAGATTTTGGGTGCATCCTCAGATTTCACCTTCGAACATTGGAGAAGAACTTCCTCCGATCCTAACTTGTGGCAGCATAGACTCCATGTTAGGTTCAAACTCTCACACCGCTTGGCTGGTGAAAACGATTTATAATTTAAGGCGTGGAGAATCCCTCTATTTATAACCGAAGAAAAGATTAGCAGGCAATCAATGCGGGAGATTACCCATGCCAACATAATCCACAGAGGATCGAATCAAATCCTAAACGACTGAACGGCGAATCAGCAGGTTGCCTGGGAAAGGAATGCATGAGCAAGCCTATAGCTGGCGTCCCATCAATAAATATGTTGGAGTTAAAAATTTAAACCTCCTGATATGGGGGGCTAGTGATGGGTACGATGACTCATGAGCCGGTATAGGAATTCAAATCACTAGAAAAAGAAAGGTCCAAATGACGATGTCCCACTGCGCGACCCTTTGAGCCCAAGATCCAAAGGGCAACGCAGTTGGCTCAAGTGAGTTGTTTCGACACCACCCAACACAAAATGAGCAATTAGGGCTATATGATGCACCGCCCCAACGGTCATCCCTCTAACTCAACAGCTGTCAACTTTCACAACTCAACACATAACGATAGGCAGCACTTACCATAATACAGTCCGATAATTATGCCCCCATAATTGCGCATCACTTCAGGATAGCAGTTATACATCAACAAATTTTCTTGGAAAGCAATCGCCGTATAGTACCCCTATGATCGTTTTGACAGTGAGGCAAATATTTTCAAATAATAATGGTTACCATAACCGTCCCCTATGATCATCAAGACAACTCAATGGATTCACGTAGGTAATTGTCACCAATTGTGAGTCCCAAAGATGGCTAAATCAACACTCGCTCTATAAATATACCCCTCCTCTATGAAAGATAATATTGAAGCTCAAATCTCCTAATCAATCAATCCTTGCATTTAGAAGCACACTCTTGACTCTCAAGCATTAGCACACACTAAGAGTTGGCAAAGCCACTCTGCTTACAAGTGCAACCGGCCTAAAACCATTCTTCCTAGTGAACACATACTTCCCAAAGTCACTCTTCATCGAGCATACCTCGCGAAGCCATGTGATTCACAATACACTAAATCCCCATTTTCTCGCCTGTATCAATGTGTTCTACTTTTCTCTATCTTTATCTTCGTCGAAGAAAGATTTTTATTTTAAGCGTTGAAAAATATACCAATGAATGAATCCCGCTAATCTCTGACCTTTCATTTATTCTTTATAATGTATAGGATCCATATTTTCAGGGACGAAGACTTGACCCACCTCAATTTGACCGATCAGATGAGATCAAGTGATTCTCTAAGTCGTATGACAACCTGAATTCAAAGATGCATCAATTCAAAAGATAAATTAGACTATAGCAATATTAAAGTGGATTAATTTTTTGATATTTGTATATTTTTATCTTGTAAAGATCTTTCTCAAAGGACCTTATAATATTTTTAAAACAAATCTATATGATACTTTAGATTTATCATTAAATACAAATAATAACAAAAATATTTACAGTTGGTGAGATATGATGCCCACGTTAATAGGTATCCTCGTCACCGTCTCTCTTTAATGCGTAATTGAACTATCCGATTCTACTGAGAAGAGGGAGAGAGAGAGAGGCGAGTATGGCACCGCCGGCGGCGATGCGGTGGGCTTTCCCGTCAGTTCTGGTGCTGTGTCTTCTCATCACTCCATCCGTCGCCATCTATTGCGGCGAAGACGACTGCTATGATCTACTCGGGTAACCGCCTTATGTTTTTCTGCTGTACATTCTTTTACTATTTCCTCATTTCGTTCATGCTGATGTTCGGAGCTAATTCATTAGGGTTTCTCAAAATGCAAATGCTTCTGAAATCAAGAAATCATACTACAAGCTCTCTTTGAAATAGTGAGTAGTATTGATGGTTTCCCTTTGTTATACAATTGTTTCTCTACGAAATCTGATCTTAATATAAGATTCTTAATTTGGTATCTTAGTCATCCAGACAAGAATCCTGATCCTGAATCAAGAAAACTGTTTGTCAAGATTGCAAACGCGTATGAGGTAAGGTAGATCGATCTTTTTATCGATTCGGTGTCTTGGTTTTTTTTTCCCTGTGAGCTTCAACTGCGTGATTAGTTCCAAATGTGTGCTACTGCTTTTGTTGGTTTGTTGTTCTTTTCAGTGGTGATATGTTTTTGTGTTCATTCTAATTCGTTACACATAAATTGATAAGTGAGAACACCTACCAATAAGAAACATAGCAAGAAAGGGGTGGAAAATAGGGAACATGCTGAATAATGATGACACGTTTGCTATTGAAAAGTTTTCCATATAAGCTTAACTGAAGGAATAATATTTTTTTGTATCATGCTAAACATCTAAATTTGGACCTTTCTTGGTTGCCATAATGCAACAAATGAAATTTATAGCAAGTGGAGTTTCTGTAAGAAAAACTTATGAGATTAAAACCTCATATGCGGATCGTTTAAATCATTACGTTATTTTACAATTTCATAATGCGGAATCAAATATCATATAATCATCTAAATCCATATTTAAAGTTTTTTTTTTCTCAAAAAAACTTGAAACTGTCTCTCTTCCTTCAGCATTACCTCTCAATCCTTACAAGAGTTGAAGAATTTTGTGAAGAAGAAGATTGGTTATATTTGTTTTTTGGAGGGCTCAAACCTTTCTTAAATAAGAAGAGAAAATTCAAGAGAAGGTGGAAACTTCCTCATATTTCAAAAACTAAGTGAAAACCGCCCTCACACAATCTAGCAAACCGTCTCCTTTTATCCACTAAATATGATGGGTAATTCTGTTATTTATAGGGTAGAAAAAGGATTGATTACTTAATAACATAAATGTCATCAAAGATTGGACTAATTAAGAAATTAGTTTCTCTAATAAAATATAACAAAATTATACGGAATTGTAATATTTAATTATCTCAATAAATTACCAAATATGTGCCACATCATGTGAGGCAATTCTAATAATTTTTACAAGACTTTGATCGGACTTGTTTAATTCTGATGATGCTGCTGTCCATGATTTTACTATAATTGAGAAGCCACATGTTATGGATGGTAAAGTAATGCCATGGTGGGTTTTAGAAAAAGATCAGGACTGCAATGGTAAACATTGATGAGATGCATGTATAATGTGATATGGGCATATGAATAGAAAATAAGAACTTGAATTAGTAACTAAATTGGTCATATGAATTAGTTTTTGCTTTGAATATGTGCTAAATTTCAAGGATGGTAGTACCTTAGCCACGCTAGCAAAGATCTAACAAGAAGCACCAAAAACAAAATCAGTGATCAAGTAAGGGAAGGTAGGACAGTGCTTATAATCAAGGTTTTAAGATGAATGAAGATAAAGCTAAATTCTGTAAATGTAGTGTGGAAAAGAAAAGAAGCAATGGATGATTTAACTATATGTACTAAACATTGTCTTGAGGACAGATATCTTCATGGCATGCTATTAATTGTTAGATTGGGATCATTTCCCATGGATTGATGCAATGTAGTTATGTTGCATGGGTAGTATATTTGGTTGTTGGCTATATATAAAGTCAAATTGACACATGGGGTTGATGAAGTTTTGGTCACTGGGATATAAGATGGAGAGTGAGTTGGAAGGAAATCATGACTCGGCTTAGCTGTTAAGGCTCTAAGTGATGAGGTCAACTCTTCTGCTTAGATGTGGAAAACTGGAAAAAGTTAGGCAGTTTACAGAGGTGGTGTCTTAGGGGTAGCTCCTTTGCTGCTTCAAATAGTAGAAGAAGAATGACAGTTGCTGGTAAGAGGAATAGGATGGGAGTTATTGGATGTGACAAATGTTACTAGATGAGGTATTTGTAGTGAGTTGGCTGGTAGTAGATGGATAGGCGAAGTTGATAGTCATACTTTAGAATGATAGCACACCCCTTATGAGACTTGTGGGCCACATCGGCACGTTGGGATTCTGTGCTTTCCTTGACCTTGGCCCACATATTTGTATGAATGTGCCTTTTTGTTGTGGCAAGTCTGTGTGTAACTTGTTGATAAGGTAATGAGTTTGATTGAAATTTAAATCTTCAAGTAGCTGAGGCAGTATGACAATTGGAGATAATTATTAAGGATTGAATCAGCTCAAAATGCACTATTATGGAGGTAATTCTGATTGTATTTGTGATGAGATGTGTAAGCTAATTATTGAACCAAAGAATAAGCCATTTTGTGTTGTGAATTTAATATTGACAAGGATCGGTTATGAAGACTTGGGCAATGGTTAAGAGGGATACAATTGAAAATTGTACACATTGCTTATTGAATTTGATAGGTCCAGTACGGATCTAGGTCAGAATCAGTGAGGCCCAAGTAAAAGGAGGGTCCAACCAGCAGAAGGTTCCAGCCCAGCAACGGTGTCCCAGGACTTCCAGAAACAAGGCTCACAAGGTGCCCTAGATGTGCAGCCAATCAGCGTCACTTGCGTCCCTGCAGAGGAGACCGTAGGTTGTCGGCGCAGGAGGCGTCGGCTCAGAAGGTGCCAGCCAATGGAAGATAAGGTCAATGCTGACAAGCCGCAGCGCACACCGCCCTAGCAGCCGTTTAGCCAATTCAAGCAAGGTCAGCAAGCCTACATTGGCCACGCCCGACAATGGTCGCTTTTCCTTCGCAAGGCGACAACTGACACCACTAGCTGTCGTCAGCAGGCAGCGGCCAACAAATCCCGATAAGCAACTTGTCAAATATCCTGGCTCCCAAAGCCTGCCCGAAGGAGCCTACAAATACTCTCTCCTGCAGTGGAGAGAGGAATCCCCCCGATTCCAACTTCTAGGAAAAAGCCTAAGCGGTGACCTGAGATCAAGATCTCGATCATTCACCTAGGGTTCAAAGCTTCGAGGAGAAAGAACCATTTCTCTTCCCTCGAGTCATGGCCTCCCTGCGGCGGTGATAGTGAGCTACTCATAGCAGTGCAATCCACAGAGCCTCAGCCTCCTTTAAACATCCCACGCACTCCCCTCATCCCTGCATTCTTGCATCCACATCACATTTACTTCCACGCGTGCATTTTTTCATTCACGGGGAAAGATTTCTGACTTGAGTATCGGAGTATTTATAGTGAGATAATCTCCCGCTGTCCTCTGACTTTTTGTTTGTAGTGCATAGGGTACAGGTTGAGAAACGCAGATACCGGATTTGTTCGCGATTCGACCTAGACGAGGAATCCAAAGGCTCTCTAATCTGCACGACAACCCGAACCTAAGGACGCATCAGAATTAACTAAAAAAAAAGGTTTAGCAGATTAAGAATAAAGAGGGAGATTTTGGGTTAAGGATTGTTTTAGCATTTGTTGCTCTTTTGGATTGTGAGCAAAGGGGCATGGAGGTGAGTTATGTAACTCCCCACTCCAAAAAAAAAAAGGATAAAATCAACATGTACGACTTGTTTGGTGTATTAGGGCCAGAATTAACATCTTTTTTTCGGGTTAGAAATAAAATCCTATATTTTTGATTGCAAAGAAATTGTTACCTAAAGTAAAATCCAATCTCTTGCCAGTACCAAGCGGCATTGGTTCTGCATGCCAGTCATCAGTTGCTGGTGTTTGTTATTCATTTGGTTGGTCATCATATCATCCATTCTTGACACTGATTGTTGGCCATCAGCCATTTGGGCATTTCCACTGTTGGTTGTCGTTTTGTTTGTCATTGGTCTGATCAGTTGATGCATTGGTTTTTTATCATCATCTCTACTAATCAGCTTGTTTTGCTTCTTTCATCTGTTGCTTTCCCCAATCGTCTGTCACCAATCCAGGTTGCACCCTTCATCATTTAGTTATATTTAGCGTTCAGGTTGCGTCATTGCTTGTCATGGTGGTTGTCCCAAGATGTGATGATTATGGAAGTGCTGAGATGATCCAACACTCAACTGAGCCTTGAGACTCCACTTTTTATTCTTATTCTTAGAATCCTAGAACTATGGGGTTGCATTTGTAGATATGCTCCAATTCAATTTAAATGGATTTGGAAGATAATAGAATTAATAACAGCATACCTTTTTAGCAGGGTATCCCCAAAATATAGACCAGTATTGGGCTGCCAAATTGTGATTGTAACTTCCAATTCGAGGCAGTATTCCATGACTTAACAGTAATTAAAAATCATTCTCCTGTAACCCTTCAAATAGGTGAATAAGGGGCACAAAAGTGAAGTCATCAATACACTGCCTTCATCACTGTTGGCCACCATGATATCTCTATCTAGGACTAGCATCAACATCACCATCCAATAGTACCTGCCCTTCCAATGCCAATACCATCATGACCAACTGCGATCTCGCCAAATGCAATGGTACCAGTACAATGATATGTGATCACTAAGCTGAGGTGACACCTAGAAATTTCTGTGCCTGATTTACGAAATCAATTGCCATGCACCAGATGATTTATTGCATTACTTGCTTCTCTGGAACTTTCTCAGAAATTTCAACATCATCTACTTTAAGTTGTAAATATAACCTTGCTATTCACTAATCACAAATGAGAAAAACTACACATTTGCCCCATCTGTCCCATCCCTGATCGAAATTTTCCCATGAGCATTGATTCATTCTGGTCAGATGAACCAGTGGAAGTAACAAGGCATGGAATAGGCCTCTGGCTCCCGTCTGTCACTATAGGTGCTTGTTGGTGCTTGCTAAATCGGGGAGCAGGATGGAGGGAATGAGGATGGAAGGAGGGAGAGAGAAAATTTGTGCCTCAATCTTTTGCCAATCATATTCAAACGCATGAAAAATTGATGGTGTTTCCTTTGTAACTTCCCTTTTGAAATGTTTCCTGTTTACTGCATGAAAAGCCTTAGTTATGCTTGCTTATTTGCTGACTGACATGCCTTGCTTATACTCGGTTATTTAACTGAATGACATGCTTTGCTTATACTTGCTTTTATGCTTCTGCTATGGACAGTCTGACTATTTTTGCTGCAGATTTTGAAGGATGAAGCCACACGAGAGCAATATGATTATGCAATAGCACACCCAGAGGAGGTAATTGTGGATTATTGTATATTTGCCGATCTATACCTGTAATCCAATAGGCTTAATGGGTTCTTGTACCTTTAGTTGCTTTCTATCACAAATAGCATGTCATTACCGTCCATAATAAGTATATTATTGTGCTTACATGTACACTGGGCAAACAAATAAAAGGAAAAAAATATTGTGCTGGAATATAGTGCTTCTTATATATTCATAAAACAATTGGAAGGATCTACAATTTTGACTGTTCAAGATAATTACAGTGAAACATATTGCACGAAATGCAATATAGTGATTCTATGGAGAACATGTTGGAAATTAACATGGAAGAATTCTTGAAAAAGAATATATATTTTTACCTTGTTCTGTAATTAAAGAAATGAGGGATTAAATGAAAAGGCTGAGCCTTGTTGGTTAATGTTGAAAAATGCCTATGGAAGTTATGAGATTGTCTAATGGCTCCAAAATTTTAAGGAGTATTTAGCATGTTACATGATGGTCTATATTGTACAGATAAGAATGTTCGATTCTTGGAAAAAAACATAAAAATCAGGCCAGTATAGATAAAATAAAGATGTTAAGATGGGTGACTAATTTTATTCCAAAAAAGCAAGAAACAAAACCGTTTGGTGTCAATATAGAAGTAGAAAAAAAAATATGATGAGATGATGATAAATTTTAAGATGGCCTGGCTACCTGATCCATTGCAGAGGAGGATTCATATACCGGATCCAAGTTGTGGAACTTGAGGCTCAATTGTAGTTGTCGTGGGAATCAAAGAGGAAAGAATTTTTTGAAGCTTTAGAGTAGTGTAGCTTTTGGTATTGATACACTAAGCTCAATTACTGAAAAGATAGCTGGGGAACATATTTCCTTCAATTGCTTACCAATAGCATCATTGGTCATCTTCTCTGTGTTGGAGTTTGGTGTATGCTTGACAGTATAGCCGATAAAGTTGCCTTTACCTGTTGTTCTCTAGATTTTCTTCTTATCTGTTATCATATCATTCTCTCTCTCTCTCTCTCTCTCTCTCTCTCTTATAGCATATTGTTAAGTAGAATATAGTTGTTGCATACATAGGATTCATCTTTCTATGTCAATGATATTTTAAATCTCACTACGGGCTCATCACATTGTTTTCACTAGAAGTGTGGTTTCCTTGCGGTGTTGTAGGTCTTTTACAATACGGCTAGATACTACCAATCTTACTATGCTCACAAGACGGTGACAGATCTTTTTCTTTTTTCTCCTTTTAACTCATGCCTATTTTTGTACTTTAGTTTCTGTTATCTCTTCTGATAATTAGTGATTAAATATTAATTTTTGGCATTTTCCATTACCATATAACAGGATCCTCGGGCTGTTCTAGTAGGCCTGATTCTGGTTCTTTCAGCCTTTCAATATCTGAATCAGTGTACAAGGTACAATCAGGTATTGGTAAATTAGAGTAGTGCCTTTCTATGTTCTAATCTGTTCTTATGAAACTTTCAGTTGAAGGTGTGCATGCATTGCTGGTTTACAACAGCACAGATTTAAGAGTTCTTTGCTTTAGTTTTTGTTAATAAGCCTGATTGGTTGATGCTTCTTCAACATGCTTTCACTTCATGTTGTACTCCAAGAATATTTGCTTTAATTGCGGAAGTTGAGAAACAAAATTTATGTACAGTTCACTGGATCTTATTTGTAGTTTGAAATTTTAATTTAGAAAGGACCTCCATTAAAAAACTTTCATTAAAATTTTGAGGGCAGTTAAAGGCTAATGATGGCAATGAGGATATATTTGTTTGCTTAAATTTATATCATTCTTCTTGCAGGCTATTGACATGGTCAAGAAGACGCCTGCCTACAAAAATAGACTTCGGGCTTTGGAACTTGAGCGCAGTGGGGGAACAGTGAGCAGGAAAAAGAGTAACAAAATGGACAAGTGTGGATTTAGTGTGATTTTGAAAAAATTATAACATGATAATTTTGAATTATACAGCTCATCTACTGAAACAATTATAGTTTACATGTGTTGAGGATTGATTTTATTGCAGAAAAGTAGAGGAGGATCTTAGCAACGAGCTTGAATTACAGATAAATGGAGCTGAAAAGCCATCTGTATGGGGCTTGATTGGAGTTCGTTTTATGCTCCTGCCTTACACCCTCATCAAGGTTAGAATTTGATTAATCCTAGTGTATAAATGAAATAACTCTTGAGATTAGGTAGACAAGGTAAGCTAAATCTCAATGTTTTGGTCTTCTATATGTTTAAAATTGTATATACGGTACTTGAAATTTACTTGTAACTCTTTAAAAAACCCTTGCTCAAGGCAGATTCTCTTTTGGAATTAATGAAGGAAATGGCTGATAAGGATGTTTAAGCCATGGTTAGTTCCAGGTGATTTTGATTTTGTCCAATGTGTTGAGTATGCTAGAGTGGTTGATATTAGATGCAAAGGCCAGTTCTTCACGGTCCAACAAAGAAGATTTAGATGAAAATATTGGCAGATATTTATCAATATTGGCCCCCTTGATACTGATATTTCCTGATATTGCTATAATATCGCGATATATTATCATATCGACAATATATCAATCGATATTAAAATCGGCCGATGCATATAAGATTTGGTTGATATGTCGGCCAATACAATCTTGTTAACTTACGATTTTTAGAAATTTTTTTTTTCTAATACATCAAATACCAATGTATATTATCCAATATTAATATGGCAGTAACTGATACTAATATATTTATTTATTTGATTGTAAACATGACAGATATGATCGACCCTGAGTAGATAGTGCAATATAATAATGCAGAGGCAGAATTCCTATAACCCGAACTATCCTATCTTTTCCCAATTCTGGTCACATTCTTTTATCAATACACTGCTGGGAAGTATCCTTTTATACGTCATGTGGACTTCTCATTATGTTGTTCTGGACATAGTTGCTACTGCTTGGAGTAGTGGATATGAGGGCACTAAAATGTTTTTTCTTGAGCAGAAATCAAAAGCTCTTACGAAAGACGTACAGCAGTTCAATAACTAGCTTGTTCTACTATTCTGGGCTAATTGATAAACAAAGAGTTCTTCTAGGAGTGCAACAGCAGTTCTGTATAGAAGAGTCCTGCGGCAGAAAAAATGAAATGATAGATGGATCGGACTTGATGACATAGGAGGATGCAGTGTGGGCTCCCACTTCGTAAGATTTAGAAAGTGTCAAATGTATCCAGTCGTATTCTGAGCTGCAAAGATGTGGTTTCCGTGGGATCTTAGACTTTTAAGTCTAGGTATTACTTGAACTGAAGTTACAAATGCTATCTTAGACTTTTTCAAATCTGGCAAGCTACAAGAACTCAATGCTTCTACTACTATGCACCTTGTTCTTAAGGTTAAAGTCCCTGTAGCATATTAGCCTTTTGCTTCTTCAACCCTTCTTTACCTCGTAGTCCTATAATTATATTTACTGAAAGACAAATTAGTGATCTACAAACTAGTAAGTCTTGCTCAAGCAGCTTTCATAAAGGGGAGATCAGTTGGTGAAAACTTGTTTTTATGCATGCTAAAATTTGAACTCAAGAAACCATGTGATTCAGTCCCTTGGAGGTTTATAGAAGATTTATTAGAGGCTGTGGGCTTCCCTAAAAAGTAAAAGAGTACTGATGCTCTGATATTTGCTCTGCTGTCTTCTTACTTGTTCAACATTCTGTGTAATGGTGAATGGTGCATTACAGTATTCAACTGTCTAGCCCATGTTAAGTCAATGTGCAGCAAAACAAAATCTCATGCATTTGATCTATGCAGATGATTTACTAAAGAACTGACAGTACAGTGAGTGCTCCTCTGGTGAGGGATAGGAACAACAAAGAAGGACTAGATTTCTTTTAACTATCAAAAAGTTTGCTATTCTTGATAATGAATAGGATAATGAATTTACCTCTTCTATAATAGAATGGATAACAGGGGTATTGAACTTAAAACACTTTGACAAGCCCCAAGCCCTCTTGGATGAGGAACTGGTTTTGAGGGAAGGCCCCAAAGTTGGATTGTGCTATCGTGAATCAATCGTGATTGGACAGTAGATAGAAAGAAGAAGTAGGGGTTAGTGGGTATCATGTAACCATAGGTTTGTGAGATAAGCTACGGGAATCAAAAAGGGGCTCATAAATCCGGTGGATGAGCTTTTGGGCATCAAGAAAGGGGAAAGTGGATGTACGAAGGGAATAGGAATCCTGTAGGGGCTTTATTTTCCTGCTATCTGTGATTCTCAGGTGTCAGTGATCTTGAAATCAAGATTACAAGGGCATTTTCTTTATTGGAATTGCAGGGAAGACTTGCAAATGCTGAACTTCGAAGTTTGAAGAGGGATGTTTTTGTTTCAAGTACTTGGGGATTGTCCAATATAATCTAACAAGCATCACCATTTTTGTAGGAGAGCTATTAAGGCCATCCTAGTGGAGGCTCCCATTTTCCAAAAATGGTCAATATTAGAAATTTGATAGATAAATGGTGTAAATTGCACAACCATTTATATTACTTGTAATTTTTATCATTTATTCACCTAACTTTTAATTTTAACCATTGGATAGACATGAGAGGCTCCTAATTGTGAGGACCGTAGCAGCACTCATTTTGTAGAGCCTTCTTATGGACTGCCACTGAGATGAACAATCACAAAGCTTTAGTTGCCTGGATAAGAATTGTCTGGTTTTCAAAGTTATGTTATAGAATATGGCAGCCTTAGCAAACCAGGCAGACTCTCCATGGCTTAAGCGGGTTCATAATCATATCCATCATCTCAAAGGAAGACATTTGTGACACCACCATAGATAAAAATATCGGTATTGGTTGTAGTGATATCAGTATTATACATATTAGATAATATATTTTGGTATCGGATTATCAGATGGAATTTTTTTTCTAAAAATTGTAAGTTGATAGGGTTGTATATACCGATATAAAAACATATCGCAATATTATTGCAACATCGAAAAATATCAATATTGAGAGCCTTGACATTGATACATATCGGCCAATATATATCGCATCGACTGATATTTGTATCAAAGGCACCACTGATGTAGGAATCCTAACACATGGAATAAACACAATCAAATTCTATTCTGGAAATGATGAATAAGGAAACTACATCTTGTTTTTGTAGGTAACAGTCTGCTTGTTCCTAAAGCAACTCATTATTATTATTATTTTTTGCATTACATAGCAAAGTAAATAAAAAGGATAGAGATGATGTTCATCCTATGCCCTTTGCATGGGGGCCATTCACTAAGACATGGCCAGGTCATTTTCAAGTAGAAGCTTCACTTCCGGAGGGGAAGTCATCCATTTCTGGTTCTCTTTTGTAATCTTCATTCCAGTTTTTTTCAGTCTGTCTGTGACAGCATTTGCTCCCCTTGAGATGTGATGAACTGTGACTTCCCTTTCTCTATTGATTAAGTCCTTGTAGTCCACTAACAGTCCCCAATTTGGGTCTTCCCTGTTGGTCTCCTCTTTGAGTTTTAGTACGACCATTTAAGAGTCTGATTCGATCATAATTTCGTTCAACCACATCCACCATGCAGCTTAGAGCACTGCAAAGATAGCCCTGATTTCCACTGTGAGAATATTAGTGAATTTCAAGAAACCTGAATACCCGAGTACCCATATAGCCAGTTACCTTTAATTCAAGTAAAATTGTGAAGTACTTCTGAAAACTGTGGCTCCTAGTCTTCCCTACAACTACTGGCAGGTGGTATAGTCTGTGGCCTATGAATTCAAAAAGAGGTTGTGCGTTCCGGCATTTGAAAAAACTGGAGTTTTGCAAAGCTGAAGATTTTGGTGTGCAGATTTGAAATTGATTGGGACTGGGCTCCTTTTTTTGGGACTATTTGAGGGCGTCAACTCTCTGAATGATTTAGGGCTTTGAATCAGGATGCAACTGTAAGGGTTTTGGATTTTGGAAGAGTATGGTCGAATATGGTTTTGGCTGATTGAGTAATGTGAGTTTGCTAGCAGTGATGTATTCCTGTTTGTGTCCGGGTAGGTGGGGATTTGTGACAGCACTGGAGATTTGGTTAGTGACAACATGCTAGGTAGTGGTTTCAGGGCTCTTCAATATCAATATTTTCCAATACTAGGATAATATTATAATATATTTTCGTATCAACGATTTATCGTGATATATCCGCCAATATTTAAAATATTGGTCATATTAATGTCATCCGATATGTCATTATTTGTTTACAATTTTCAGAAATTTTTTTTTTTTCAATATATCCGATATCAATGTGTATCGTCTGACATATCCGATAGTGATATTGCTGTGACTAATACTGATACTAATATTTTTATTAATGTTTGGAACCAATTGTTGTAAGAAGAAAACCTAACACTTAGGGGCAAACCCAAACAAAATCAAATTCTATTCCTAAACAGAAATATAAGGAGATTTCGTGATGAGTTATAGATATAGGCCTAGTTGTTCTCAAAGCAACTTCTTTATTCAATTAGATTCCGAATAATTAAATGACATCTGAATATTAATTCTTCTAGTTTTCTTACAACTACCAAAAAATAATAGAAACTTTCAATGGGACCATCTCTCCATTGTGGGCTTGGGCATCTTGGATTCAAATTCTGGGCATGTCTATGAAAGGCACATGTTACTCAGGTTGTTTTCAATAACCAGGAAAGGAAACATGGAGGGTCATGACTTCTTAATAAAATCAGCAATGTGGATAAAAATATTGATATCAGATGCAACCATATTAGTATTAGATATATTGGATATACGTATTGATATTAAATATTTTGGAAGCAATATTTGCCACGATATTGTGAAATTTCAGGATTGGGGAAAAAAATTGGCTGATATTGATATATGTCGGCTGATAATTTCATATATTCAGCAAAGCTATCAGCAGAAATGGATGCTCACTGACATGATAGCTCTTGCAATGGATGATGGTACAAAATAATTGGAGCAGAAAAAATAACCCGATGCCACTCAACTGGTTCTTTGCCTTAGATAAGCTAGTTAACTGGGGCATCGTAGTATGAAAATCAAGCTGGAGACAGGAGATGCCTGTTCTTTGATCGTGAACATTCGAAACAAGTAATGTCTTATGTGCTTGGGGAGGCAAAGACCAGTAAAATCGAGAGAGCTATGTTTACGGGTGCAATTTAGTATCATTTGGAAGAACAAAACAGAACACTCTTCGAAACAGACTGTAAAACTTGTGATTGTATTACAAATCTGGTTATTCAAACAGTAACAATTACCTTTGGTGATTTCCCGCGGAAAGCACATTGATTGCTTGTCAGCTGAGCTAATTTTGTAGGGATGGATTTATCCTAGAAGTGCCTCAAGGTTCCCTAGGAAATTTTGTAGGGAAGAGCTCTTATCTCCGTACCATAGATTCAAATATCAGTATCAGAACCTCCCGATATCAAAATTTTTTGATACCGTGATAATATCATGATATGCTAGTATATTGACCGTGTATCATAATATGTTGTCATATCGGTAATATAACACAATATGTCTGTCGATGTGACCCTACTAGCTTATTATTCTTTTAAATTGTTTTCCTTTGGATTTATTTAATGCTGAGATGGTCACGATCGACATCGATATTAATATGGATATTTTCATCTATGCTTCATACTATTTGGGTAGTTTTAGATATTGAAGATAAGCAATAGAATTCATAATTGTCTGTGTGTTTGGAATTAAGGAAATTTGAAGGAAAGGAAAAAAAGTTGAAAGAATTTCTTTTTTTATGTTTGGATTTAATGGAAAATTTTAAGGAAAAAAATAGTGTGGAAAATAACTGTAAAAATATCTGTGTTTTATAGAAAATAATTTTCATTCAGAAACAAGGGGAAAAAAAAAATCGGGTGAAATCAAAACCTTACCTATTGCTCAGGCATAGCTCCTTCTCCTCTCAAAATCTCCCCTAAAATCATTTTCTTTTCAATATAAATTTCTATGATATCTAAACAAAAGAAAGAAAATACTTTGCTTTCGTTTTTCTCTCTTTTTTTTTTCCTACTATTTTCTTTTCGTTCAAAATTTCTTAACTCCAAACACTGTAAAAGAAAATACTTAAATCATGGATTGCAACCATAACCTGCATTTTTATACCGTTTCAGCTTATGATTTGGCATATCTGCTGGTTTTGGAGATACAAAGTTAAGCAAGCTCCATATTCATGGGAAGATGCCTCGTACTTGACTCGGAGGTCACTCGGGGTTCCTCTTCATACTTGGAGAAATATTGGTAAGAGTCACCGCCTTGACAATCTAATGTTAAATAGGAGTTGTTAGGGTCTTCATATATTTTTAACGATGAGGATTTTATCCTCGCAACTTAGACGGTAGTGAATTTAGTGTGTGTTCATGATCATAGTCATTCAAGTTTTCAAAAAAGAATCCACACTGTTAGGAGAACACTGACAATACACATATCATCGAGTGTTATGGCAGTTTTCTTCTTTTCTGCCAAACTCTTTATTCTTAAGAGTGTTAGTTTTAAGAATGGGTGTTTGTCCTTCATTGACCCTTACTGCCTAACCTAAAAATAGATAGCTAATGCGTTCCACTTATTAAACAGGTTTATATGGTCAGGGTCACTGTACAGTTGGACCATGACCCTGAGATGCTGAAGGCGTACTTGGAGTGATCCCATACTAAAGGTTGAAAGAGAGTTTTCTTAAGGTCCTCGCAAATATTTAGACTCTTTGGTGAACCCTATCAATTAATATTAAAAGTTGGATTGATGTATTGTGAAGATTGCATTATGGCTATTCAATTTCTACAATTCATCCATCTAACTTTTGGTCTTAATTATTGAATTCACAAAAAGTATAAAAATTTGGGAGGACTTTAATAGCCCCATGAAAGAGAAAAGAGTTGGGATGTGGGGT
>JAOVVI020004275.1:0-17846 GCA_028571085.2 Nepenthes alata | reverse complement strand
TATGTTTATGTTTTCTGCATGTGAGTATCCTGCTGGGCTTTGTAAGCTCATTCTTGCCACTTTTCAGATGACGAAAGACTTATGGAAGATGAAGTTGAGTAGAACCTTATGGTGTAGCTGATTTGGTTAAGCTGACCGGAGCAGATCTTTGAGAGTTTTGTTATTTTGCTTTTGATATTTTGAGGAGACTTGTAAAAATTATTCCGCTGCTTATGAATGTTAGTTTGTTTCCGTAACTCTTTGGGATAAGTAAAAGTATTAATTTCTAGTATGCATCTCAGGTTCGAAAGAAGAAAAGAAAAATTTTTATGTCCACCTATTTATTCTTTTATAAATTATAGTAAGGCAAGGATTTTGGTTTTGACGGCGGTTTTTGTTGGTGGTAAAAAGTCGGGTCGTCACAGCTGATACCATTACTATGCAACGTACTCTATTTTTGCCGAAGAGGAAAAATAACGCAAGTGTTTTACTCGTTCCTTATGTGTTCAGTCATCCAGCGAGTGCTAATCCTCATCTTGATAATCTTCCAACTTCTCTCGTTCTATTGAATTCATTTGATTCTCACATTCTCATTCCATATGTTATTGTAGAATTAAAAATTAGTGGCGTTTAGAGGATGTATTTCTTAACTTATAATGATTTGTGTGGGTAGCGGCTATCTTACCGTCACTCTATTTTGATCAATGTTTAGTAAGTCGCTGTGTCTTTTTGAATTACAGTTTGTAGGAGGAATTCGGTTAGGGTAGAAAAGAATGGATGATGGAATAATCTACATGTTCTAATGCCTTGGTGCTGGTTTTGGATGTGTTGATTATTTTGGGTTCAATTACAGGACTGGCAAAGCATGTCATGCAATGTGACGATAGGTTAGTTGCCCAACTGCTGATTTCTTCATGAAACGGCTGGTTGAGATGTATTTTTGGTTGTTATAATTCTATAACAACCACAATGTCCGTCATGCAATGTGACGATAGGTTAGTTGCCCAAATCTGTTTGAAGTCGGAACCAAGTACGTATCAAAAATAAACCACAATGTCCGTCAAAATTATTGAAATTTGAGGAGATGTCTTGTACTAAATAATCATCCGTATTAAACAGTCAATCCGAGATATAATCATAATAAATAACGATTCGATCAAATTTTTTGTCGATATCATATCATATGATCTGAGATCACATATCACATTCACGTGAGACATAAATCATAGTTCGAATCCAAATCTTATAATCTCACGTGCTGAAATCAATAGATTATCAAAACCAAATCATATAAATATAAAATATGTTTCGGGGCTTAACGCATATTCATATGTACGAGATATTTTTATTACCCATCCGTGGCCAATCCACACATCTCAAAATATAGTCCACACAAATACAATCAGAAATATAAAGTATGCACAAAATTAGATAACAAAAAATTATTAGATCAACTTGAGAAATGGTTATCCTCGTTCAATAACCATGGCTATATCGGCAACATTTTAAGCTAGCAACTCAAGGCCCGACTGTATTTTAGGCCGATAGCTTAAGGCCATTTATATATCTTATCTCTCATAGACTAGAACTTGCGAACTATGTCTTACCACTCGTAATTTTGGGTACAATTTCATGTTTAGTTATATATTAAAACGTTTGAATATAATAATTTTTTTGTTAATTTCTTACATAGTTCTCATTTAAATACACAGTGGAGCAGACCAATTACAAAATGCCTCAACTTTTCTGCCGAGGGAAGGGGACCACATATCACATGCGTCCCCATCAGGACTAAGGCTTCCCGTCGGGAGCAGTATCACAAAATCTAATGCCTTGGATCACAATCGACCCCCATGGGTCTTGGACCACCGAGTTTTTATCCTATATTTTGAGATTTAGCAAACCTTCCAGTCAAGTCTGGGTCCTATCACTCATGGTCTCTCGAGCCTTGAGGTCGTCAAGTCACAAAATCACCTATTTTATCTGCTGCTTTTTCTTATGGTTCCTCATTCTGAAGGCAAAAGTTTAAAAGTTGGAGGATAGAGCTCCTAGTAGGTGCCCCTTTAATCTATTACAAATAGTCTAGAAAACCTTAGACATTATGCCCACCTGGATTGCTAGCGCTTCCACGTTTATAGTGGTGGACGGACGGGTATTTCTATAGCTATCATTTGTAGGGTTGTCGTCATGTGAAAGACGCTCTTAGTTGGTACGCTTGTTTGGGTCTTAGTGTTGTCCGTATTCTCTATTCTTAATTTGATGATTTGATTATTATCTTTCTCATAGACGGTACCAATGATGTGTCTCGAGGACCCGAATTATTGTACTAATTAGGGAACCACATTGTCGCGCTTGGATATCTGAACAACAATAGGTTTGGTGTTCGTAACTCAGAATCTGAATCTTACGCATCATAATAAGACAAATAAAAAGTAAGAAATATATAAGGCTTCTCATCGGTATATCCTTCGACACTCAAATTAAAAATTTTTTTTCTCGAATGATAAAAATGCAAGGAAAATATATTCGTGCATGTGGAGAGGATGGGGAAGAGTGTTTATATGAAGGGCAGTGCTCCTTTTATATATTCGATTGGTGGAATGATTTTAGTAGTTGTGCACTCATTTGATGGAGTGTCTGACTTTTTCTCATTTTGTTGTTTTAGTCTCATTTTATTTTTTTTTATCTCATTCTCTCTAGGGATAGGGTTTATTTATAATAGGAAACGTTGTTTAGTTAGTAGGTTCCTGAATCAATACATAGGTATGGTACCTTTTTGATAGTAAATGGTGTTACTTGTATGTGTAACGCCCCAATTCAATGGGAGGATTACCTAACTTCCAACTATTGGATCAACGCAGCCACCGTCTGAAGTAGCTAATTTATTAGGCTATTATAATTATTTAATACTTGATTGTTCAGATTGTATCCCATGATTCATATATTATGCCAATTGCCTCATGGGTTCAGAAATATCTTTCATTTGGCCGTTGTCATTTTATGTCTCTTATTCATTTGTGTATTAGGCTGACTCAGTTCTAGCCGTACATATCAATTATATATTAAGTCTTATTTTCCTTTACATATAATATAATAAAATTAATAAATTAATAAATATAAAATTATATATATTTTTTATTTATTTCTTCCTTCTTCCTGTTTCCCGTTTTCCTTTTCCATCAGCCGCGTTTATCTGTAAAGCAGGCAATCGGCGCCTCATCGACCACCGCCGCTAACCGTCGCCACTTACCGGCTTCAATCGTTGCCCATTGGACGGAAGATGTATCAATTTAAACCATCGGCGACCGAAAACGCTTCCGCGTAAATTTTGGCTCCAAATCTGGCGATTGGCTGGCAGCAAACGGCGATGGGTTTGATGGAAAACGGCCGTATATCGCAGCAAACAAGATTGTCGCGCGAGAATCCAGTTTTTCCGCCGTTAAATCTGCCGCTACTGTTTTGCATGACCAAGTTGTTTTTGTTTTTTGTTTTTTTTATAGTTATGGCGCCTTCATTTACACCGGCCGGGAACGCACGGCCGGATCTAGGACGGCAGACGATGGGCTTAGGCGGAGCGCGACCGTGGATAGCGGCAGGCGCTTCACGCCAGGAATGAAGGCTGTATGCCACTGTTTTCCAGGAATGAAGGCTGTATGCCACTGTTTTCCAATTTCTTTTACCCCTTTTTAATTTTTTTTTAATTTTGGAAAACAGAATACTAACAATTAATAAAAATTTATGAACATCTTTTATAATCATACTTCATATATCATGATTTAATGACATAAATCAATTCTTGAATATAATCGAAAGAAAATACAATAAACCATTACTCTGGTATCAGATATAAATTTTTTTATTGTGATAAAAATATTAATTTTTAGAATCATTATTGATGCGTCCCGAAGTCGAATCTTGGACAGATTCGGGTTTAACTGTTCCTTGAACTTGTGCCGATGTCGTGTCCGGGCTCCGTCCTGTGTGGCTTTGATCATACACACTACAATAAAAGACGAAAAATTAGAGAAAAGCGGTGAAACTTACTTCCCGATTTATCTTCTGACATTTAAGTCAACAATTGTTCTTCTCAGATTAAGAAGATAAAGACAGAATATGCTAAAATTGATACTGGGAAGGGGATTTGTGAGTCTAATTTAGATGTCCAATCGGCGCGGAATGGTTTTAGGTCGTAGGGCACTTGTAGAGAGCGACTTTTCAGACCATTGGTTTCGTTGAGAACGAATAGTAGAAAAGAGAATAGCAATTGATTGCTTGAAGAATGGATTGCTTATGCAAGTTTGGTACCGAAGAAAGTGTGCCTTTGGAGTGTATCTTCAGGGTTTTTTATAGTTGTTGGACCTCGTCACATTCCTTAGTGGCAAGGCGGGCTGCCAGCTGTTTGAGGGGGTCCTTTTCATCCATCGAAGGGATGCAGACGTCACTTAGGGTCGTAATGGTCAGGAGGGATGATTTCTTCCTCCGTTAAAATGTCACATGCTATGAATGTTGAAACTTTCATTACGAGTTGTGTGATGATTTGAGGGTTTCCTTTCCAGGATATGCATTGATTTAGGGGTTTCTGTTTCAGAGGAGGTTGTCATCAATAGAGATTCTCAGTATTGCGGCCAATTAGGGCAAATAACCATTGCGCGCAGGAAAGGATTTGTAGGCCACTTCTGGCTTGGGCTGTATCTGGTTGCCTGAAGACCCTATTCGGTCAATTGGAGTGTTGACCGTCATTTGGGCCACTGGGCTGCGATACTTCTGGGCTGATCTCTCTTTGGGTCGGCCCATTTCAGCTGTCCCCATCAATTATTATCATATTTTTTTACTTTTTAATTATATATATAAATAAATTTTCACGCATTGATCTATAATCATCAAACTTTTTTATGTAATATAAAAATTATTTGTCTCAAAAAATTAGAAGATGATTTTTCTTTCTCCTCTCTCTTTTTAATTTGTAGAGATTTTATATAAATATTATACATTCCTTAATAATAGCTATAAAGATTCTTTTATAAAATGAGAGATGACTATTATCAAATTATTAAAATATTTCTCATTTTATTTAAAAGGTATGTCTTCAACAGATATATCTATTAAAAAATAATACATATTCTTTTCGTCAAAGAATGTTTAAAAAAATTTATCTTTAATTAATAATTAATATATATTTTTAAATTAATTATATATATATATATATATATTATTTAATTATAATTTAATAAACTAATAAATCATATGTCATCTAATGTGGAATATTTTTTTAACATTATCATGTTATGTTCACTTCTATAAGGCAGCTGTGCATGACAGGACTTTGGATCCCAAAGTATTAGGTTCGAACGAGAAAATTTGCAGGTTCTACCAAGTCGGTTATCTTAAAGATGCTTTAGACATGCTTTCTGTGTCCGAAAGTCCGAGCGTGAGGTGAGCACTAACCGCTCTGCGCTACAGCTCTGCACAGAACCTAGTTAACTACAAGATGGCCGTAGAGTTCATTCCGTCATTTTTTCGAACGGTTTTACCTTTGATGGTGCCGTTGGTGCAAAAATTGTGTTTATGTACGTAACCTGCGGGGATTTGATTGAAGGAGGGGAATTTTTGATCACGTGGCCAACAAAAAGGTCTTTTTGTGGAACCATTTGAGGAATGAATACTCGAAGATTGGGGATACTAGTGAAGGGCTATTTTTGTATAACAAAATGGAGTCCGGAATTGAAGCCGATATACATTTTCCTGAGCTTTGAAGTGCTTTGTACGTTAAGATGCGTCCAGGAAGATGAAAAGACTCATGAGCTTTCATTGAAATCGGGTCTCGGTAATGACATCATGGTTGTGAATTCTCTTATTGGTCTCTATTTTGCTTGCGGAAGAGTAGAAAGTGCCCAGAAGCTGTTTGATAAACAGTATGATCGAGATGTTCTTAAGTGGTTATGTCTCCAATGGTTTGCGGTTAAGGGCTTGAGGTTCTCAGGCGAAAGCTTGGTTTGGGGGATGTCCCAGACTTGACAACCATGGTTTCTGCTCTCACAGCTTGTGCAGATATTGGTGCTCTCGCGTTTGGTAAAATGCTTTATTTGTATGCTATAAAAGCCTGTTGCAACAGGGAAGTAAAGTTCAATAATGCATTACTCATAGCATGTATGCAAAATCTGGTAATTTACGTAGTGCGATTGAAGTATTCAATAATATGGATGATAAAAGTATTATGTCATGGAGTTCAACGATAGCTGGATATGCTCGATAAGGTCTACCTGATGATGCAATTAGATTATTTCATCAAATGGAAGTTCAGGGTGTCAAACTCTATACTTTTATTATAACAACTATCTTACATGCTTGTGCATCACATGGAATGTTGGAAAAATGAATGGGCATGCATTGTTATCTCAGGGATAACAATATGCAGTCAAACTTGTGGGACTGCAATGCACTTATGGACATGTATGCAAAGTGTGGGCAAATGGAAGATGGCCGGTCCTTTTTAACAAGATGTCTGCAAGGAACACTATCTCATGGAATACCAAGATTTGCAGTTAATCAAAGAACAGCCTTCCCAATGAAGCACTCAATTTATTAAGAGAAATGGAACCCTGATAGCATTGCCATGGCATGTATCCTCCCTGCGTGTACCAGCCTAGTATTGGGGTCGGAAGACCAGGATCCACCAGATCCGGCAGCAGCGAAAAGCCCGAACCCCCCGTCATCGACAGCCACCATTTAGTAGGAACAAGAGCTAGAGATGCACAATATTTTTTACGTGAAACCCCTTCCCAACCGAAGAGAAAAAATCACGGGACACATAGTAAACCAATAAATTTAATATGTAAAATGGTTATACAAACCCAGAGACAGAATACAGCAACCACTCTAGCTACACAAGCCCTAGAGACGAAGCGAAGAATAGAGCACGAGAATACAAAGCCTCACCCTTTGTGTTTTACTTACTGCCCTATCTTTCTTCCACTCTTTCTCTCCTCACTGTGATGCTCTCTGCTTTCTCATTTTATAAGTGATGGTGAAACGGCAGCCCACCGTTTCACCCACGCACAAGGCGGCCGGTGCACAACGCCCCTGGTGTTGTCTTCACACCAGCCGGTCACCACTGTGGGCACCTCTTCGGGCCACTCTCTTGGCCTCCGATCTCACAGACCTTCACGCCGGGCTTTTTCTCCAGAAGCTCCTGGAGCACATATATAGACATCTTGATTCCACCTAAACTCATCTGTCTAGCTGGTCATCTATCAGATAATAGGTGACACGTCTTCACCAGTTTTTGAGCTTCTTGCAGGCCCATGCCCTGAAGACGGCGCATGCTCTACACTATGCAGACGCGTGCTCTGCAGCCCAACTGCCTCCCTGTCGACCAATCCTGGAAAGACATCTGTCCTCTGCCAGCTGCCACTTTTCATAGTCTTCAAGGCCCAGTTGCTCAGCCGGTCAACTTCTCCTTGACCGTCTTCTGCTGCCATCTGGTCAGCCTCCCGTTGATCGGATTCGGTCAATCTCCCATTGATCGTCCTGCACAGCCATCCGGTCAACTTTCTTGTTGACCGTCTTGCTACCCGTCCGCCATCCTGCAGCACTCCTGTAGCCCTCAGACGGTCAACCTCCTATTGACCAGATATAGCTGGCCGCCCGCCGGTCAATCTCCATTAACCATCCACTGTTCTCCTCTGGTCAACGAGACGTTGACCAAAAACAGTTCTCCGGATTTGTTCTCCACAAATCCTCTGATGACAAACCAGTTTGTTGGTTTACCCACAAGGGAGTGACCAGACCCAACACCTAGCTGCTCTTCAAAGGGGCAGAGATGTTCATGATCATACTTGTTGGGGTTCGACACCCGAATTCACGCACAATCCGATCATAGCAAAAATATCTGAACTCCCTATCGATCGTCAGCCACTAAGAATATGAGCATAAGAAACATAATAATATACAATGATTTTTAACGTGAAAAACCTTTCTCAACAAAGGGAAAAAGCTATGGGACAAATTTTAAAAAAATTTTACTATGTAAAATCGGTTATAAAAATTCCGCGACAGAATACCAGCAGCTTACTCAAGACAGAATAAGAAAAATAATATTTAGAGTAAGGAAATTTTCCTTCTTTACTATTCTCTATATTTTTCTTCTCTCATTCCTCTCACTAATGATACTCTCTACTTACTAATTTTATAAGTGTTGTGGCAAATGGCGAGCAGCGAGAGCTCCATTCCGCACTTTGCTCCATTTTGCTCTCCATTGTACGCTCCGCCATTGCACCATCTTTGGAAACATCTGGTGCGCTTTATAATGACGCAGGACCCAAATCCCATCTGCTCATTTAGTCTGATCTTGTACAGGATTTATCGCATCAACTTTGTCATTTTCTATGCTTTCACCAGTTCCTAAGCTTCCACAAATAGCACATGCTCTACTAGTTTGGACGCATACCTGCAAGACTGCCACCTACTTTGTAAGGCCGCCTGCCTTACATTGTAAAGTCTACCGACTCTAGAAAGTCAATTGCTCTACAAAGTTAGCTACCAACTTTTTAGACAGGATGTTTTCGGCCATCAGTTAGCGCTCTCGACCAGCCTCTCTGTCCAGCCTCATTTCAACTCAGCCACATTGACCTGGCTGCTCCTGACCGATCTCCTCTTAGCCGGCTAACCTTCTGCTGACCGACAAGTCCGCCTCCTTGCTGCCTAACTGGACAGCCTCCTAGATGCCCAGCCGGCCAACCTCCCGCTACCCGGTCGGTCGGCAAAATTTGCAGCACTCTTACTACTCTTCTAGTCGTTTGTCGCGCGCGCGAACACTCTGAATTTTACACAAACTCTTATATTTTTTTGATCATATATCCGTTTGTTGAGCTATCCACAAGAGAGTGACCAAACCCAAATAAACTTTCCCTCACGACCTTGTGGGGGAACCTTCGTCTTTACCCGTTGATCGTTATCACCTACTTTTTGGTAGCTTCCCATCAACTAGGATCCCGGTGTCGATCTCCACAAGCTTGAATGATATCCTCTTTCACTACACCGAACCCGAAGTAGTCCCACTCCCCTTCGACTTCTTCTCCGTGGTTGAATTATTCTCTCTTACACTTCACCTCGACCATCTATTTCTGCCACATTGACCAATGCTCTCATTGGTCATCTTAGTATCATCCTTGACAACCCAAGCTTTCATTAGGTACCGACTTGATATCTTGCTTCCCCTTGCCGTAACCGAGGTGCCTTTGATGAGTTTCCACAGGCTATTTCTGAACGCTGTTCGGAAGCATTCATCATTGAGCTTTCTGGTTGAAATCACATTCAACCTTAAATCTAGGGCATGTCTCACGCTCTTCAACATGAGTTTCTTTCTGTTACTTGTCCACAAGCAAACATCACCGGTGCCAACAACCCTCAACGAGCCAACGTTACCCATCTTCAATACCCCGTGGTCTAGGGATGTATAACTCATGAAGTAGGACTTTCTCGGTGTCACATGGTGTGAGACACCACTGTCCATCACCCAACTCATTTCCTAACTCGGTAGGCTTTGTACTTCCCCTACGTGGACAACCAGGAGGTCTCTGCAGAGAGTGATAGTGGTCCGATCATCATCATGATCCCACTTCTCATGACGCTCTCTTAGCCCTCCTTCTCCTGCTTCTTTTATGGCCCTTCTTACCACAGTGGAAGCACATCTTCTCCAAAAGTTTGAACCGACAGTTGCTTCTCTACGATTTGCCGCATCGGTCCCTCGATCTCCCACATCCTCGACCGCTAGTCGCTACAAATAGACTCTGCTCCCTTGAAGCCTCACCGATTCCCCTCCTCCTTAACTCATTCATAAATAAGGAAGTGATGACTTCATTCAGATTGAGCGTGTCTTTACCGAACAATAGCGTATGATAATATGATCATACGAGGCGGACAAGAATGCCAACACTACTAACGCTTTGTCCACCTCATTGATTTTCTCATCAATGGCTGACATCTACGTTATAATTCGGTTGAACTCGTCCAAGTACTTTTCAAAACTTCCTCCTTCTGGCAGACGCAAGCCATATGACTGCTTCTTCATATGCAGACTCGTTGTCAGGGATTTAAACTTGTACCGACTCAAACTTCTCCCAAAACTCCGTTGGGCCTGATAAGCCAATGACCTCCTGAAAAGTGTTGTTCGCAAGACACAATTTGATCGTGCGATTAGCAAGATTCCTTTTATCTTGCCACTCTTTCTCCGTCATGTTCTTCGATTTTTCTTCCTTTCTCCGAAATGCTTTTATCGTTCCTTCTATACTCAAAATATTCATTACCATTTCTTGCCAAAGGGTGAAATTATTTTACTCTTTAAATTACTCCACACTAAACGATGAACTTCTCGACGACAACACCATCAAATTGCAAGTTTACAACCTCGATCTAATACCACTTGTTCAGGTTCGATACTCGAATCTGCACACAATCCAATTATAGTGGAAAAACTCGAATCTCCCATTAGTCATCAGCCACTAAGAATGTGAGCATAATGAATATAAGAATACACAACGATTTTTAATGTGAAAAGCCCTTCTCAACCAAAGAAAAAAATTACGGGACAAATTCTAAAAAATTTTACTATGTAAAATTGGTTACAAAAATTCTAAGACAGAATAACAGCAGCTCACACGAGACAAAATAAAAAAAATAATCTTTAGAGTAAGGAAACTCTCTTCTCCTATTCTAACTATTTTTCTTCTTTCATTTCTTTCACGAGTGATACTCTTTACTCACTGATTTTACAAGTGTGGCGAAAAACGACGAACGGTGAGAGCTTTTTTCCACAGTCTGCTCTGTTCCACTCTATGTTGCACGTTCCACCGTAGCACCATCTTCTGAAATGTCTAGTACGCTTTATAATGATGAAGGACCCAAACCTCATCTGCTCATTTGGCCTAATCTTGTAGAGAATTTGTTACACCAACTTTGTTATTTTCTGTTCTTTCACCAATTCCCGACCTTCCACAGACGGCGCATGCTTTGCTAGTTTGGACGCGTGCCTACAAGACTGCCACCTACTCTGCAAGGTTGCTTGCTCTACTCTGTAAAGTCTACCAACTTTAAAAAGTTAACTGCTCTATAAAGTCAGCTGCCATGTTTCTAGACAGGATGTCTTTGGCCATCAGTCAGCGCTCTCGGCCAACTTCTCTGTCCGACCTTATCCCAGCTCAGCCACATTGGCCTAGCTGCTCCTAGCCAATCTCTTTTTAACCGGCCAACTTCCTACTGGCCGGTCGGCCCCCTTGCCGCCTGGCCGGCCAACCTCCTGCTACCCGGTTGGTCAGCCCAATTTTTAGCACTCTTGTTCTTCTTCTAGTCGTTTATGGCGCATACAAACATTCTGAATTTTGCACAAACTCTTGAATTTTTAGCCCGATATTATTCGTTTGTTGAGTTACTCACAAAAGAGTGACTAAATCTAATAATGCATTGAGAAATGGATATTTTTCATATCAATACGTTGCTAATGCACTTGTTGACATGCATGCAAAATGCGTGGCACCAGCTCTTGCTTGTCTACTGTTTTGGATGATTCCTAGCAAGGGTATCATATCTGGGACAGCTATGATTGCTGGATATTCCGTGCATGCACAGGCATTGAGCTTGATGAGGCCTCCTTTGAATTTATATTATACATCTGTAGTCACTCGGGATTGCTTCATGAAGGACAGAGATTCTATTCTATGAGACAATGAGAAATGAATATAATATTTCCCCAAGGTTGGAGCATTATGCTTGCATGGTCGATCTCCTTGCTTGAGCGGGGAAACTAACAGAGATATATAGATCATAGAGATCATGCCGGTGAAACCAGATACCAACATCTGGGGTTCGTTGCTTTGTGGAGGCAGATTGCATCATAATTTAAAATTAGCAGAGAAAGTGGTAAACTATGTTCTTGAGTTAGAGCCGGAGAATACAAGGTAATATGTACTTCTGGAAAAAATATTTGCTGCGGCAAAACGGTGGGAAGAAGTAAAAAGGCTACGGGAGAAGATAGGCCAAAGAAAGGGCCAGGGAAGCAGTCGGATAGAAGTCAGGGGAAGAGTTCGTATCTTTGTTGCCGGTGACGCTTGACACCCACAATCCAAAATGATCGTGACATTTCTGAAAAGCTTAAGATTCAAGATGAAGAAAAAGGTCACTTTCTTAAGAAAAAAAGTATGCTTTGGTTAGTGTTGATTAAATCTATGGTCACAGTGAAGAGTCAGCCATTGCATTTGGTCTGTCAAGTTTAACCCCAGGAAGAACCATCAGTGTTGCCGAGAATCTAGGAGTATGTGGTGAATGCCATGAGATGGCCAAGTTCATCTCCAAGTACTGCTGTAGGATATTGTTATGAGAGATTCCATCCGCTTCCACAACATCAGGGATGGCCTTTGTTCTTGGAGAGGCTAACAGTTGATGCGGTTCGTGAAGAGGATGGCCAAGTGTAAAGGCCAAGGTGATAGTTGTCTATTAATCACAAGTTGTCCACATGAGAATTGACAGCTCTCTTAGAAAAGACAAGAATAAATACAGATGACAACACATAACGCTTACAGAGTTAATAACTTCAGGCATCTCATTTATGTGACCCAATGGGTTTTCTTGGATCTCTAGTTGTCTGATTGATCCCAACAATGGGTCTGAAGAAGCTGATTTTTCTTTTATTTTTTGCTGAATAGGTGCAACCATGCATGCTTGGATAGCTATTTTTGTCTTCCAGAATATTTGTTTCCCGTGTGGATTTGCTGTGTGCATCGAAAAGTCAAGCTTCCCTCTGTAGTATTATGATTTCACTTTGCTAAATATAAAATCTTTCCATTCTAGCTATTTTTCACTTTACACCAGGCTATTATACTGAAATTGGTACCCGTGGAAGCCTGTTAAGCATTCTTTTGAAATCTGAAGAATCATGTCACCGAAGCTTACGCAAGGACATGTATTGTTTGCCAATCCAAGGTTACTCATTACTACTCAATTAAAATAGTTCAAGATTCAGCTCTTTACTTGGAAGGGCCAAACAAGTTAGGTTGGCATGGCAGCAGACCACCAGAAGAGGACTATAAAGGGGATCAATTTTTTTTTCTTTTAAAAAAAGCGTCCTGGTTGCCTTCCTCCCCTTTGGGAAAATTTTCCCTCTATATTTTACCCTTACATTTATTGCCATTGGTGATCCTCATCCTTGATCACATCTTCATCAAAGGTCAGAGAACAAGCTGATAATAGTAACTGTGCTATTTAAAATAAATACTATGTTTCAATATGAACTATTCAACTTACTAATGGTATCACCCTTAGCGCCATAAAACCTGCCCTCATGATTGACTTCACATCGATAAGTTAAGGCTTTTCAATAGAAAGAAAATAGATGCCGAACGGGTCAGAGAAGACTGAATCATGAAAAGCATGAAAAAGTATGAGCTTGCTGTTCAAGAAAAATATTCCATCTACATGGAAAAACAATAATTCCGAACAATAATCCGCCCCTCCACCTACAGAAACCCACTTTCCCCTTTTTAGAGTTCAATAATCAACAAGAGTCACAACACCTAACAAAAAATAAAAATCAAACATCTACAGTGTCTTTATCTGAACATGATCAAACATACAAAAAAAAAATCATATCAAACAAAAACCAATACCTCTCTTCCATCATTGTTTCCCACTGCAACTACGCTTCTTGGATATCCAACTTATATGATTATTTGAGGAAAATTTCTCTCTAGAAGTAACAATTTCACTTGATCTAATGAATCTGCAATTTTCAATTTTCAGGCACACCATTTCGACAGAAGGATTAGGAAGATGATCAAAAAGATTATAGATGAAAGCCCAATTGCCACACCAAGAACAACCTTATTGGGACCATGATGACTTTTATCGTTCTGGATAGTCTCATTCCCTGAGCTGTCATTGTAATCAGAGTCATCCCCTGAGCCAGAGGATGGGGCTGTATCAGTTTTGGATGGCGGAGACAATGGGAATCCATTTTTGTCACAAGGAGCAATGTCGAGCTTCATCTTAGATGAAATATTAGAATGGTTATAGCACAGATTGCTGTTGTCACCAATCTTGAAGACAACCAACCTTTTGATGAATGACCCATTGAATGGCATTACCCCTTGAAAATTATTCTTCTCAAGGATCAAATACTTCAACTCCTTCATATCAGCTATAAATTTGGGAATGCTGCCATTCAACTGATTTGAGCTCAAATCAATGTGTTCCAATGTGGGTATAGCCGACATCGAATCGGGTATTGACCCGGATAAAGAATTGGAGGACAATGATAGGTTTCTCAGCTCCAACAAATCCCCAATTGAAGTGGGAATCTCTCCAGAAAGCTTATTAGAGGATAGATTCAGGGATAACAAGTTTTCAAGGCGAGTTATTGAACTTGGTATCTTACCTTCGAGCCGATTTCCAGAGAGATCAATGTAGGTAATGTTGGAATGCCACGATTTTGGGAGGTTTCCAGACAGGTTAGTGTGAGAAATCGTCACGGATTTCAACTTCTTAAGATTGCCCAGGATGATAGAAGGACCACTAGCGTTAACAGTGACACCAGAAACAGTCAGATCGGTTAAGTTCTGCAGACGGCTGAGCCAAACACCGGTTAGCTTTCTGAGGCTTTTAATGCAAGTGAAAGAATGGAGATTGGAAGCAAGGTCAAGTGGGAAGCGAACAGGAGCAACCGGGCAGTTAATAAACTGGAGATCTTGAAGGGTGGAGAGAGACTTAAGGGCAGTGACGGAAAGAGAGACCTCATCAGAGCAGTTGATGAGCCGGAGAGAGAGGAGGTGTCTGAAGGGCTTAGAGCGGTCGCAAAGAGTGGCGTTGTGGAGAGCAGGTGGGTTAGAACATGGGTCTATGGAGGTCGGTAAGCTAAGAGATTGGAGGGCCCTGAGCTGCTTGGGGTCAAGTGTTGATGAGGAAGAGGATGATGTTGGGGAAGATGGGGTTCTGGGGAGGGAAGTTGGGGCTGGCGTGGAGGCAGGGGATGGGGTGGAGGAAGACGGCGGTTTGGCGGTGGAAATGGGCGAGCGGAGAAGGGAGGAAGTGCTGGAGGAGTTGAAAAGAACGATATAGAGGAGGAAGGGGAGGAACGTAATGCCTAGCTCCATTTCCCAGAGAGAGACAGAGAGGGAGAAAGGAGAGAGTGCGTGTGTGTGTCTGGGTGGGTGTGGCGAAGAGTGAGGCCTTGAGTGTAATCCTGCGCGTCGGGACCACGAGGGTTTTAGAATGGGGCGACTGACTGACGCTCCTGACCCCACTGAGGGATGAGTTTTTTAGGGAGGGGGTGGGGGTGCTAAGGAGATACAGTAGTGAAGGAGGTACAAGTGGTGAAAAAAATACTCAGTTATATGTAGCATTTTTCAAATTTTATTCTTAATCTTTTACCATTTTTTATTTTTTATTTTTTCATTTGAGCACTATTTGGGGGGGGGGGGGGTGGTGGTCAAGGAGATACAAGAGGTAAAAAAAAACTCAATTATATATAATTTTTTTCAAATTTTATTCTTAATTTTTTATCAATTTTTATTTTCATTTGAACACAAATTTCATTCTTCAAAAACTGTTAAATTTCGTTGTAAATAAATCATACTCAATATATCTAAAAGTTGTGTTTTGTTTTTTTTTATAAAAACAACTTATTTTAATATGAAAATTTTAGAATTTCTAACCTGTTGTTGTTCGACTTAAAAATATACATGTTGTTTATTTTTTTTAATTACAAAGTTACTTTTACAAATGATGCGTACGAGGATCTGACTTCGAACAGATTTGAATCCGGGTGGATTGTTTGATTCGGCTCCGTTCACTGAGTGCGAATCCTGCATACCACTAAAACGAGTAAGAGGTCAGCGTGCCGGTGAAAAATTATCCCACAGAAAACACTACAACGCTCAAATTAATAAAGCCTTCAAAGATAATGAAGGTAACTGCTGAAAAGCGAGTGAAAGTAAGAGGATTGGGAGTGCTGGCTTGTCAAGGACGAGAACGATCGATTCCTACTCACAGAGAGCGTAAGTAAATGATGTTTCGAAAGCGTGGAAGCCCCCGGGAACGACACTTGGGAAGCCAATTGAATCTCCAGGAAGCTGGAGATCTTTGGTGAAGCTTAGAAGACGGACGCCCGTAAGAGTGGAAGAGATGATGGCTTCCGTCCAGTACTCTGTAAGCGTTTGTAGATGTGAGAGTTTTAACTGTAAGAAAGCAGGAGCTTTGGTACGTAAGTAACCGTCTCTGTATGTCAGAAATTACCTGTGAGAGCCTCTCGTGTGTAAGTCAGAATGTCCTTTTCACAGAATGTGTCCACAAGAAGCTGTAACCAAAGATCAGTCAGAAGTCGTCTCAAATCAGGATTCTAGGGTTTACTTAAAGTGGGTAGGGTGATCTCCTTTCTTTGGAAAGCGTGATCACCTGCCTTTTCCTTGGTTGGCCTACCTTTCAGAGCTAATGTCAGTGCCAAACGGACCAAGATAACTCTCTTCCACGGCGGTCAGTGACTTTTCAAACCGATCACCTTTATTCTGTGAATGTTACCTTTAGAGAGCCCCAGTTGGTATAAATTTGAAAAATTTGGCGCCTTCCATATCGGAAAAGGCACTGATTTTATTAATGCCCATTTTGAGAGCCGGTTGGAATCGTGGAAGATGCTAAGAAGGCCGTTACTAGCTGTCTGATGGATCGTGGGCTCAAGTGGGCCAGATCCGTAACCGTAAAAAGCTCTTGTTTGGCCTACTACTATAGTACATCCGGTCAACGCCTGAGTTGACCGTCTGTACACGAGTAGGTCGTCTGTTGAGGTCCAGACGTTGACCATCCTGGGCCTTTCAGGGTTTGGGCCTGCGTTTCCATTCGAGCCGTTCACGAGTTAACCGTCTAACATGACATTTTGGGCCTATGTTGACTTTGGGCCAGCCCATTTCTTGTATACCCATCACTAGCCCCCATGCCGATGGCTAAAATTTTGACCTCCGGTATGTTCATGATGGGATGCCCCTTATTGCCCCTTAGCATTTGAGGATCCTAGAGGAATCTATGAAAGGCGTAGAGGAGAATTTGACTAGCGCTGTTAACCGTCTTGATCAATTTCAGAGAAGAATGTTGACCAGAATTGTTGGCAATCTTGGTCAGTTTTAGAGAAGAATATTGACCAGAACTGTTGACTGTCTTGGTCAATTTAAGAGAAGAATATTGACCAAAACTGTTGGCCGTTTTGATGAGTTCTTGAGAAGAATATTGACCATCTTGGTCAATTCTGGAGGAGAATATTGACCAGAACTGTTGACCGTCTTGGTCAGTTTTGAAGAATAATATTGACGAGAATTGTTTGACCGTCTTGGTCAGTTCTGGAGGGAAATATTAACCAGAACCGTTGACCATCTTGGTCAGTTTCGGAGAATAATATTGACCAAAACTGTTGACCGTCTTTGGTCAGTTTCAGAAAATCTTTTTTCCAGACCTGATGGACGCATGGCCATCAGCCGGTTTGCAGGCCCAAAAGTAGACATGCGTCTTCTTTTGGTTAGACGAATATCCTGGTCATTAATGCGTCAGAGACTCACCTTTAGAAGAGCCAAGTAGGGAGACGACACGTGGCAGGACTGACGGCGTCCTTACTGAGGGGTTTAAGGCATTTTAGCCGTTCAAGTTTCCCTCCACGTTTCAAAAACTTTCTTACACCTCCTAACCTTCATCTTATTTGTTTCCAATTTCTCAGAAACCCTAGTCCTTCCAGTAAACCATGACCTCCGTCACCGACATTGCCTCCGTTCTTAGAGAGAGTGACGTTAAGGCATTGTGCGTGGAGTTTAATATTCCAAAGGAAATCGCTTGGGGGTCGCTGG
>JAOVVI020004274.1:0-17847 GCA_028571085.2 Nepenthes alata | reverse complement strand
CAATAGAGTTTTTCATTAAGGTTTTGGCTAAAGTTTTAAAATTTAGATAACCAAGGCGTTGATGCCATGATTTTTGCAGACTCAACTTTAGTGGGATGGTATCCCAAGACAGGACCAGGCTCGATCCTACAGAGATTATCAAAAGTTCTCCTGCCTTCCAACACAAGAAAGCCCCTTGTGTCATATGTACAACATTTTTCTTGAAATAATATCAACTCAAAATCTTCATCATATAGTTGGCAAATTCTTAGGAGATTAGATTTGAGCCCGGATACATACAGGATATCACACAATTTTGAGAGCTCAAAAATACTAATCAAGCTTTACCAAGGATGGGAGCCTTCGCTCCATCATGAAAGACTACCATTGTGACGGAACGGGTCATAATCATCTAATGACATTCGTCAATAAATATATTTAACCAAATGAAACAAATACACTATTATTTATAAATATATTAATTTTTGTAAAAAAATTGGGTATAGTCTTCCCTAAATTTTGACAAAAATCATACATATAACCTAAATTATAAACCTTATACAATACATAAAAATAGAAAAACTTTAAAATTCAATCACAACACATACATAGGATCCAAAATCAAACGCCATTACATCCATAGTTCCAACACAGTAATCTCAACTATTATATTGGATCTAATAAGAGATGCTATCTAAGAACTTGTTTAAATCCTAACATCAGACCTGTGAAAGTATAACTATATCTATAAATAACCTGTGGAAGTATACTATGCCATAATAATATACAATATGTCATGCCATATTAATATACAATATTTATCCAAATATTAGTTATTTACATTTATATTATATCAAACACATCCAAAATTTTAAGTCTCCAAGGTCCAACAATCTTCCTTTAGCTAATTCCTATCTTTGCTCTTTCTCATCAGGCATCATCTCATCGGTTTTATCTGGAAGGGGTAGACAAGAATAGCAAGGGGTGAGCCAATTGCTTAGTAAGGTACTACAATAATAAGGATATATAAATTTTCATATCAAACATATATATATATATAAAGAGAGATATCGAAGGAATTAGGAGCCAAATATGCATATGGATAATGTCAAAGTATGAAACGATGTATAAATATGAACTTGTGGACAAAATCTTATTTTTGTTTATTTTATCTTTTTCTTCAATTATTTTTTTCACTTATGTTAGTCAAAAAAACATGTTGAAAGTCATGAAATAGCTCAAACCTTACTTGTCCTTTAGGATAATTTTATTATCATAATGGATTAGGGCTAGTAGGCTCTACCAGCTAATAGAGCGAATAATCGAGGATAGATTGTATTCACTCAATACAATCAAATGTCCTGGTTCTTAGTTCTTCTTTATTTACATCCCGAAAATAGGATGATCATGTGCTTCTCCTTATTTAAATCCCGATGATCGGATGATCATGAATTCTTAGTTCTTGTCCTCTGTAGTAACGTTTGAGAAAAGCAGTCAACGTATCACTCTATAGATAGAGTTACCTTCGATTATCACTATAACATCTTACAGCATGCCAAAGAACATTACCTGCTGAATAACAATCATTGGTCCAATTTCTTACTGATTTTAACTTAACTTAGAAAATTTTTTATTCTTATTTCTCAGCCTTAGTTCTCAATAATTTTAAACAGTATATCTTTAACAAAATTTTGAATAAAATTATAACATCACGAATTTTTTATCTGATATAATTGGGATTATTTATTATTTTGGATAATTTACACGTGATAAAAATTAATTAAATACTATAATTTTTGGAGGATATTTGAATTTGTTGGGACGATGCCTGATATACGCCTGTTCTGTCACTCGAATATCGATTTGAATTTTTGATTTAAGAAAACAGAATATATAATAATAATAATAACAACAACAATAATAACAATAATAATAATAACAATAGTAATAATAATAATAATAATAATAACATAGAAGCAGAGAGGAAAAAAAAACAAGAGGAGAAAGTAGGGGGGCTCGGGGAAGAAGGGTTTTGCTGGGAGAGAGGAGGGCTTTGTCGCCACTGGCGATGACTGCATCGAAAGCGGCGGTGACCACGGTGGACTGCGGGAGTGGCGGCAGCTTGCGGGCATCGCGACAGCGCTGAAGGCAGTGTGGTGGCCGTGCGCGAAGAGAGAATCGCACGAAGGAGAAGAGGAGGAATAGAGGTCCTCGAGTCTGATTTCGATTTTGAGCTAGTTGGAGAAATCATAAAGCGGGTTGAAGTAAGTGCACCCATACTCTCATTTTTTATTTTAATGCACTTTTATTCCTTTTTTTGGGTATTTTTATTCCATACCCGAATAAATTTATCTATTGTGTTGCCCATAACCTAAATATGATAATATATTAATTTTATGTCCAAATATCAAGTTTTGAGTGGTATTTCATCCTCCGAAAATCCTAACTCCCGCGCAGCACTGTTCACATTTGCTCGAGCCCGTTTTACCCACGAATGTTGAGACTTTTGTATAATTTGGGACTAGAATATTATTACCCATATCAAGTATAAACTAATTTATCGATTGGATATCCGATTTGGTGATTTTAGGTGAAAACCCGTTCGTCGGAACCCTATGATGAGTCCAAACCACGTTTGATCAATTATTTTGAATTTTATGCATAAATTGGCCTTACCCTTGACATGGGCGAGTAATAGTGTGAATTTCATGCCCAATTTTGTAGTCTTGACCTATTTCCAGATAAGGAACCCTAAACCCACAGCCCGGAGAAATTAATCGTTTAAATTTGGATTTATGAATAAATTGGCTCTAGGATGTTATCACCCGCACCATCAATAAGTTAATTTACCCATTGGGTGATCAAATTGGTAATTTTGTAAGGTTTTATGTTCTCCGAAATCCTAGCCTTGCCCTTTATGGACTTTGTCCGAAGAAATCATAATTGTGCATGACCTCAATTCTAAAAATTATAATACATGTAATTATGAAGAAAATTATCATCCGAAAGCTCCAATGACACGACAGGCTTAATATGGTAAGAATCTCCTAATTGTTCTAATCATATGATGAATTATACATGTATCATGAACTCAACGATTTGAACATTCTAAGAATCATGTTATGAATCATTTACGAAAAAATTAACAATCGGAAGCTTTAAGAATTCTATCTAGCTCGATAAAAAATGTATTTCAAAATCCTTCTAAGCTCCAAGAAATATTACGAATGAATTATGAACACGTGAGGACGTAAACTCACGTGATATGAACTATTAACATGTAAGGAACCAAGCTCATGAGGATTAAGAAAATATGAATCTGAAAACGTTTAAAGAAAAATGAACTAAGAAGGAATATTATGCAATTAAGCGATGAACTGATGAATTGTTCTCCAAAACAAAGGACCGAAAACTGATGAAATTATGTACGCTCCCCAATAGAGTGGGAACAAAGAATTATGAACAAAAAATTATGCGCTTAAAAGCAGAATGCCTCGAAGGAAATAAGAAATAAGAACTTGGACAGAGGGAATTGGATAGTATACTTAGGCCTGCCATTGATATTGCAGTGGAGACTCCAGAATTACTCTGGCCGCGTATTCTGGCCGGTTATTTTGGAACGGGTGATAATCCTTGGCAAGCTTCAATATAATGTAGTGGAAGGCGTTGCTTGTTATGAATTCCGCTTGAGGTATATGATTACGACCCCATCTATAGGGCTGATATGTAGACGGCCCCCCTCTTGGTCGAGAATAGGAGGATATCAGCTTTAGATTGTGTGGACTAAATACAATCCAGGTAACGACTGACTGCTTCTTTGGTCAATAAAGCCTACTGGCCGGGATCACTCAATGAAATAAGTTTTCAGTAATGAATGAATATTTATGAAAATGACAAGGAAATAAATCAAGAAATATGAAATGAATCATGAAAGCATTTCTTCCAAAAATTATGAAATAAATCTCATATATTCCTTTGTCTTTCATATATGTATTATTATGTTTTGAAGATGAAATTATGTATGTTCTTAATATATTTTGCACTTGTTGGGCTTTTAACTCACATTTGCTTCTTCTTGTCTACAGAGTAACACAGGCCTACACCTTATCGACCAGAGTAGAGGATTGTTAGTCGGTGACTCGAAGATTATCGGAGGATAGCTTGAAGTTTTAGTTTTGAAATTATACATTTTGGAGCCTTTTTATTGTTTTAATGGTCATGTATATTGGCAATGATGTAGTTTTTGCAATTTAGTTTCTGCTTCATTCGATGAGTATAGTTGATCCACAGATTTATATGGTTTGATAATGTACATAGTGGCATCTTGTTTGAACCGACATCATACCAGAATTATGACGTCGGTGCCACGTGTTATTAACTATGGCAAATTTTGGATCCTGTATGGTTTTGTGGTTGTCTGGATATTGGAGTTGTATCTGTTAAATTTTTTGGTTGTGTCAAAATTCTTTAAGATGGATTTTTACTGTGTGGCATTTGATTATATGTTGTTTTAGTATATTTAATAGGTTTTGTATTTGGTCGACATCCGTATTATAGAGGAAACTCTGTCAAATTTTTGCTAGAAAATACGGTACGTCACAAAAATCATCCGATAAGCTTAAATAATTCATAGTATAATATTTTCATCCCATAACTCAAAATTTACAAAACTCATGTCTTCATTTTTGAGCTCATGCTTGGGAGAAATGTCCGGAAAAAAAATTCAGATATGAAATACAAGCTAAACAACGAAATCGAATCCATAAATCATAATATTCATACTTAAATATACAATTTATACATAAAATCATGACAGAACTAGAAAACATACGGTATTATACAATAAATCTTAGAGGAGAAGAGTATTAGAGTAATAATAACCAAAAGGAGATAGCAAAAAGCAACAATAAAGAAAAATAGAGCTTAGGGTACACTTGCCTCAACATGATTTACTATTTTGTTTTATCCTGATCGAATTGAAAATCGATGAAAATCCCTTCTCTTTTTCTTTTTCTTTTTCCCTCTCCTTTCTCCTCTCCTGCTTTTGCTCGTCGTGACCTGTTCTCCTCTTTTCCCCTATTTAAAACGCATAACAGTAAGTCAGTGGGCAAAATTTCTTACTGACGCTCGAGCGCCTGTTAGGCGAGCCTCGGACGCACTATCACTGGAAATCACGCTTGAGCGCACGGTGAGCGTGCTTCAAGCGCGATTGCTATTGGAATTGGCGCCTCCAACTTTGCTCGAGTCTCCTTCGAGCGCGGCACCCATTTTCCTTCAATTAGGACCCAATGTCCATTTTCTCTAATCCATTCATCTAAACTTAATTATATTAACTTAATTATTAGAATTTACTATATATTAGGAACATGTACCTTACAACTCCCCCACTTATAAAATTTTATCCACAAAATTTAATGAAATTACATACCTTATGCAAATAGATGGGGATATTTGTTCCGAATCTCCTCTTCACGCTCCCATATTGCTTCTTCGGATGAATGATTCTTCCATAAAACTTTTACTAGGGGAATGATCTTCGTATGTAATATCTTATCCTTTTGATCTAAAATCCGCATCGGCTCCTCAATATAAGATAGATCCTCATTAATCGACAAAGTATCGACATATGCGCGAGATCATGAACATATTTACGAAGTATCGACAGATGAAATATATCATAAACATCCGCCAAATTGAGTGGCAACGCCAATCTGTGCGCTACTTCCCCAATTTTTTCAAAAATCTCAAAATGACTAATAAATCGTGGTTTTAATTTTTGTTTCACTCCAAATCTAAATATTCCTTTTGATGGTGATACTTTTAAAAATATATAATCACCCATCTTAAATTTTAACATCGATCTCCTTTGGTCTGTATAGTTTTTTTACCTGCTCTAAGCTACTTTCAAGTTCTCATGGATCAATATTATCTTCTCCATTATTTCCTTGGTAATTTTGGAACCCAAAAGCCTCCTATCTCTCGTTTCCTTCCAATGAATCGGCGATCTATATTTTCTCCCATGTAGGGATTTAAGTGGTATCATGCCAATATTTGCCAGGTAGTTATTATTATAGGTAAATTTTGCCAGGGCTAAATGATTATTCAAATTTTCGTTCATATCTACCACTAAGACCCTTAACATGTCCTCCAAAATCTGAATAACACACTTCGACTGACTGTCTTTTTGGGGGTGATACACCGTACGTAATTTTAACTTCGTCCCCAATTTCATATATAAAATTTTTTCAAAATTTAGAAACAAATCTCGAATCTCGATTTAACACAATCATTACAGGTACATTATGGAGTCTAACAATCTCATTTATATACAACTGCGCCAGTTTATTACAAAAATACGTTGTTCGGATCACCAAAAAATGGTCTGATTTAGTCAGCCGATCAATAATAACCCAAATAGCATCATAGTTCTTTAGAGTTCCTGTCAGATCCGACACAAAATCTATCGCAACATCTTCCCACTTCCAATTTGGAATGGATATCGGCTGCAACAACCCATATGACTTCTTCCTTTCACCCTTTAACTGTTGGCAAATAAGATATTTTTTCACAAACGCCACAATCTCTCTTTTCATATTTCTTCACCAAAATATTTATTTAAATCCTAATATATCTTATTAGTCCCCGGATGAATCGTATATCGGGATCGGTGAGCTTCCTTCATAATTTTCTCTTTTAACTCTTTTTCATCAGACACACACAAAAGGTCCCTAAATTTTAAAATTCTATCAGCACGAATGTTAAAATCGATTCTAGAGTCTCTACTCAAATCCATGATAATATTCATAAGAAAAGAATCATTTACCTACTTCTCCTTAATTTCTTTTAATATCTACGGCTGAATCTGAAGATATGATAGGATCATCTGGTTACTTCGAATATATCGTTGAATATCACACTGTTTCAAACAATCCAACATATTTATCTATTTTATCTGCAACCTCGCCACAAAGCTTGAAGCATTAGCAACCATATTAGCTTTTTCGGGCTGGCATTGAAGCCCACAGTTATAGTCATTCAGAAAAAATCAATCCACCTTCTTTGCCTCATATTCAATTATTTCTATAAAAATAAATATTTTAAACTTTTCTAGTCAGAATAAACATAAAAATTCTCACCATAAAGATAATATATTCAAATTTTCAGGGCAAATACAACTGCAGTTAATTCTAAATCATGAGTTGGATAATTCTTTTCATGCATCTTTAACTATCTCGATCCATAAGAAACAACTTTCTCGTTCTGCATCAACACATAACCTAAGCCAATTTTGGAGGTATCACAATAAACCTCAAAACCACCGGATCCCTGTGGGATAGTCAACATGGAGCAGTCGTTAGGTGATCCTTCAATTTTCAAAAATTTCGATCACATTTATCAGTCCAATCAAACTTGGCATCCTTCTTTATCAATTGAGTCAAAGGTATAGCAATCCGAGAGAAATTTTCTACAAATCTTCTATAATACCTTACCATGCCAAGAAAACTCCTAACTTTAGTTACTGATGTAGGCCTATTCCAATTAATAACAGCCTCTACCTTTTTGGGTCCATAGCGATGCCGCCATTTAAAATAACAAATCCTAAAAATATCACTTTCTCTAATTAAAATTTAATTTTTTTTCAATTTAGCATATAATTTCTCCTCACGAAGTACCTGGAGCACTATCCTCAGATAAGTCTTATGTTCTTCATAACTTTTGGAGTATATCAAAATATCATCAATAAATACCACCACAAATTTATCTAAATATGGTTGAAATATCCGATTCATCAAATTCATAAAGGCACCAGGAGCATTAGTTAGACCAAATGACATAACAAGAAATTCATAGTGACCATATCCCGTCCGAAAAGCTATCTTGGCGACATCCTCCTACTTAATTTTCAACTGATGGTATCCCGATCGCAATTTTCTCCTATTTTACACCCAGAGGCGGGCCATCTACATGCAATCCCTGTAGACGGGACTAAAAGACGCCCAGCAGTTCCAAAAATAGACCACGATATTCCATTATAACATACTAAGGCATGTCAAAATATCATTCGCGATAAGACACAGCTAAAGTAATCTTTGAGTTTTCACTATAATATTTTGACATGTCTAAATTTGTTATTTATAACCTTTGGACCAAGTACTTTTTCTTTAGAAAATTCTGTTCTTAAACACAAAATCTTTCATTCCCACTCTATTGGAGAACGTTTCAAAAGTCAATCAATCCATAGGTCCAAACTCGTGATTACAGAATTCCCTTCATCATCAAATTTTCTTTCCATAAACATAATTTGATACAAATTTTTATATTTCATTGAGAGTTTGGGTCCTCACACAATCATAGTTCATGCATAATTCTTCTTGGAGCATGGGGAATTTAAGAATTCAATCTCATTTTATGCCAAATAGAATTATATGGCTTCCGATCAATAATCCATTCATAATGGATTCCAGGACGTGATTTTCAAAACATATTCAATTAACATCTTCATAATATTTGCATAATGGTTGATGCGGTTTGGAATAAGTAAGGAACTCTCACCATCAAAAAGCAGATTGAATTGAAAGGCTTTCTGATATGAATTTCCTTTACAATTGAACATGTCGAAACTTGCAGATTATTTGATTAGACTTATATAAATATACATACCACTTAATTATTAGTTAAACATGGAAAATTATGCAATATACCACTCAATGTCCTCGGGTGGACAGCACCCACGTGAATGGTGCACGTGAATAGTATTCGGATACACATACTGTTAATCCTTGAAATTCCAGACATCCAAAAGGAACATCATCAAATTCAAGGTATGGCTAAATATAATCTTAAGTCAAATGATGCATCAAACCCAATTTAATCTGTTAAATAGGGTTCGGGCGCGTGTTAAGGTCTCCTCAAATAAAATTCCAGACAAAACTACAAATTCGGATACCCAATTAATAAATTAACATGTCCAACTTATGAGTAACCATATTCTATCCCCAAATTAAGCAAAAGTCTCAAACGTTCATGGGTAATATGTCCGGGCTTGGGTTTAGGGTTTCACAAACGAAAATCCACATAAATTCACCAAATCAGGTGTCCAATTGATAAATTAACTTACCTAGGATATGGGTGATAATATTCTAGTTTTAATTTATACAAAAGCCCTAAAAATCAAAGGTCAAAACCATCGAGCACGAGTTTAAGGTTTTAGGTGCAAAAATCAGTCGAAATCCATAAATCTGGGTATCAAATTTACATATATGCATACTTAGATCCTAAATAACACAAAGTATAACTCTAATCGGGTACCAAAAAGAGGATACAATTTAAAAATAAAACAAAAGTGTAAGAAAATAAAAGATGAGTGTTTAAGTGCACTAATCTCGACCCGATCTATCACATTTCGAGCTTGGAAGCCTCGTTCCCCACCTTCTCTCTCTTCCTCTTTCATCTTTCTCTCTCTTATTTCTCTTGGAATCAGCAAAAATGGTCGAGGGAACGTGCGCATGGTGCTTTATTTTGCTGGCCGGCACTCGAGCACCGATTAGGCGTGTGGCATATGCGCCCATTCTGCCTACCAAGCGCTCGGCAGGAGCTGGCCCACGGGTCTTGGGAGCCGCAGTGCCACCTCGGGCGCCCAGCGAGCATACTTCACCAAATTAACTCACATTCTAAAAAATTAAGCTCCCTATATAAATTTAAGTCTAATCTTGATTATATTTATCCAACTTTCTCCTAATTATTATGCTTTTGAACTCAGGTCATTACAATTGCGACACGAAATAACGGCCACAGTAACAGTAACTCTCTCTCAATCGACTGCAACGGCTACGACAATAATGACAACAATGGCACCGCTCAGCAAAATAAAAAGGAGAAGACGAAAAGAGGAAGAGAAAGTGTGGCCTTAAACGAAGAAATGGGGAGCCTGAGAAATGGGGGTAAGAGTTTATTTCGTCTAACAAATCCATAGCCGTTGGATGCTTATTTATCCCACAGCTGCATATCAATATTTTTTTATATATAATGACAACGTGGAATTTTATTAAAAATGTTATAAGATGAAGAGAAAGTTTGGGGAGAAGGTTGGAGACCATCGCGTTATTAAATTTTATTAAATTTAAATTTTATTTGCCAAATTTTTACAAGAGATAAATTTCTAAAATAATAATTTAATAAATAATTTATAACTTTTTTTTTAAATATTTTTAATTATTAGTATATGTTTTTTATAGGGCTGTCATGACAATGTATTTTTATTACTCTTATTTTTATTATTTAGTATTAATTAATTTATTTTATTTTTTACTTACCAAAAATAATTATTTTATTTTTCATGAATAAGTATTTATTTAATTTTAAACTTTTAGTGATAAAATTATATTTGTTGGGTTGGGGGGGAAAATCCATGACTAATTCATCAAGTGGACTAATAATAATTTTGCTACCATGAACAACGAATCTGAAGTTGAATTTCAATTCTTTAGAACTTAAAATTCATACATCGAATTTATAAATTTTAATAGTAACAGTCAATGACAAAAATGTTCGACATTAGCGGTGGCTTTTGGTTGGGTTGGGGGGGGCAAATCCTTGACTAATTCATCAAGCGGACTAATAATAATTTTGCTACCATGAACAACGAATCTGAAATTGAATTTCAATTCTTTATAACTTAAAATTCATACACCAAATTTATAAATTTTATTAGTAACAGTCAATGACAAAGATGTTTAACATTGGCGGTAGCTTTTTGTTGGGTTGGGGGGTGGGGGCAAATCCTTGACTAAGTCATCAAGTGGACCAATAATAATTTTGCTACCATGAACAACGAATTTAAAGTTGAATTTCAATTCTTTATAACTTAAAATTCATACACCAAATTTATTTGACTACTTGAATTTTCTACGCATGTTCACTTGACCCTTCACATTTCGTGTATGGTTGCAATATCCCCAAATATTTTAAAGACTTTCATAACGCACGTGAGAAAATTATCAACCATAATATCAATCTATTAACTCTTTCAATTATATGCAGATAATTCGTATGTTGACATTAGTTTTACACCCCCAAAACCTCGCCAATATTAATATCAACTGATATTTTTATTTAGAGATCTGCGTTTCAAACTCCAATAATTTACCGTTTTGAATTTTCTTCACATTTCCCCGGGCTCCTGCATACGCTAACAAAAAACATTTTTCATTTTTTTATTTTTATTTAAAATAAATAAAACCATTGGCCGTCGTAGGGGCTGCTATACCCGTACGCGTCGCAGCCCCATGCTCGGTAAATAATCCATCAAAGTTTAACTGGCCTAGTTTAGTTCATAATCACCCGGGTTGCGCCTCCTATTGACCCTCTTCATGACGTTAGAGGACAGTGGAACATCATTTTATTTAACCGTCCAAATTTTTTATGTACAAAATTTAAAATAAAATAAATTAAATTAAATGGTTATATATTTTTTTTTAATAATACAAATATTTTATTATTTTTAATATTACAAAAAATTAAAAACTACTTTTATATATATATATATACAAATACTTAATCTACACACAGATTATCTCAATTTAAGAGTCTCTCTATGTTCATTACAGGGTAGATGTACACTAATGGGGGCACAACCGAATACCCTCAAATCCTTTGCTCCTCACGCCCGATGTGTTGGGGTTTGAACTGTTGGGATTTTGGGTCACTTCCGTAAAAAAAAGTATTATTCGCCGCACGTAGCGATATGACCCAAAGTGAAACAAAGGCCAGAGTTGCTACACTTGGCAGAAGTGGAACAAAGGTAGAAGTAGTAACACTTGGTCGAAGTCGGATAAAGATCGAGGAGTCTGATTGAAGGACGATAACTCAAAGTGATTGCCAAAAACATGAGTTGATGGCTGAGGACTTTAACTATCGGCCAAGGACTCTAACTGAAAGACAAGGACTCTGAATGATGGCAAAAAATATGAGCTAATGGCCAATGACTTTGATTATCGGCCAAGGACATTACTTGAAGACCGAGGACTTTGGTCAACAGCCGATGGCAGCTTGTTTGAAAAGCTGATCTGCAAAGTCTGCGCAGAAAGCAGACTTTGTAAAAAAAAAAGTTGACTTTCAGAGTTTGTAGCCGATTTGCAGAATAGGTCAATTGCTTTCGAAAGGAAGGCATCTTGTAGAGTTGGTGGCAAGTTTGGCTATGCACACAACCATCTTGCAGAGTAGGTGACTGCTTGATATATATCTATGTGTGTGTGTGTTGAGCGCTAGAGTATAGTGAGAGCAAGAAAAGTGCGAGTGTGCGGAAGAGAAAAACAGAAAGAAAAATAGGGACTCACTTTTTTTGCTATTGTATTATGTTCTTACTATATTTTCTACTCTCCAAGGGTTTGTGTAACCAGAATTTTTATAACGGAAATCTCATAGTATTATTTTTATAGACTAAATGTTCCGTAATTTTTTTCTCTTATTCAGAATAGAGTTTTTAAATAAAATTATGTGTTCCCAATTCTCTCCTATCTCTCTTGTGTGCATGAGTGTCCGTCATCTTTGTCCTCTCAGTTTCACTGACCGACCTGCACTCCTTTCCTTCAAATGGTATCAAAGACCAGTTATTCATACTAGTGTTGAAATTTGTTGAAACCGATGGAAGTGAAAAATAAAATGATCTATTTGAATGGTACAAACTATGATACTTGAAAAAGTAAACAGTCGACCTGCTATTTGTGACGATTATGTATCTTCTACTATTCACTACGCAAAAGTCTGAGGAGAAATCAGAGAAAGAGTGGGGCTTTGAGCACAAATAGGTATGTGGTTACATTCGACAGTTTGTGTACGACAACGTGTACAATCACATCTGAAATGAGACGGATGTAAAGACACTATAGGAGATGCTAGAAACTCTCTATACTTTTAAGATCAGCAATAACAAGCTGTTTCACTTAAATAAATTGATACAAGTGAAGTACAAGGAGGGAACGCCCACTGCCAACCACCTAAATGAGTTTTAAGGGTGCATTAACTGGAAGAACAACATGGGCATCAAATTCGAAGACGAAATACTGGGTTTGTGGCTCCTAATAATTTTGCCGGACTCTTGGGAAGTGATACGAATCACCATAGCCAATACTGCTCCAAATGGCGTGATTGCCTTTAAAATGGAAAAAGGAGTTATGGTAAACGAGAAGATGAAGTATCAGTCGCATGCCTTTTCTTCCTCTCAGCACTTCAACCTGCTGGTCACAAGGTCTCGAGATAGGAGCAAAGGGTGCGGACCCAAGTCCGGAGAGAATGGCCGGAGTAAGTCTCGTTTAAAGTATAAGAACCTTAAGTTTCACTACTGTAGTAAGAAAAGTCATAATAAGAAATATTATTATAAGTGTAGACGTGATAATAATGAAGAGTGCAAGGAGAATAAAGTCGAGAAGGGACGAGGTGAGGAGAAGGCCTCAATCTTAGTCGTCACCGGAAGAGATCTCCTATTGACTTGTGATATGAATGACGTAGTAAATATGGCCAAGTAGGAGACCGACTGGGTAGTGGACGCTGGTACATCCCTCCACATCACGTATCAGAGGGGACTCTTTATATCTTACACTCGGGTGATTTGGGAGTGTTGAAGATGAAAATAAATAGACGTCTAGAGTCATTGGCTATGGCGATGTGTCCATTGTCACCAATAATAGGACCCGACTGTTGTTGAGGGACGACAGCATGTCCTTAATATTCGAATAAATATAATCTCGACAGCAAACTAGACCATAAGGACTTCTGTAATATCTTTAGTGATGGGGCATGTAAACTGACTAAAAAATCTCTAGTCGTTGCCCGTGGAAGAAAGGTGTCTAGACTGTACATGTTGAAAACCTTTGCTGCGGCCGAAGAGGTGAATATTGTTAGCAGTGAGGAGTCCTTAGATTTGTAACACCGTTGATTGGGATACATAAGTAAAAATATCACGACTCTTGAACACAATATACGTAGGTCAAAAATAAAATCAATGATAATATTTTCATCAATCATAAAAAAATCAACTCGAGCGTGACAATCATAAACATACAGGACGCGATATAATAAAACCCGTACAAGATCTCATCAGATATAAATTCAGACAAATATAATATACAACCTGATATCCACAATCATAATAGAAGTATCCAAATATATAATTCTAATATTTCTCATACAAGGATCAGGTCCATCATTCGATCAAAAATAATAACCATAACACAACCTCGAGATCAAAAGCATACCCAACATAACATTTCCATTCAACGATAAAGATATTCGAGCCTGATCATGTCCGAACTCCTCCAAGCGTATCCATACCACCAGCATGAAGGGATAAAACATGAAAACGTGAACCTAGAGCTCAGTAAGTATCAACATTGTATAAAATAGTACACATAAATCAGAAGTAGGAATATCGCATAATAATCACATAAAACAAAACACAATGTCTATAAAATTCCTAAAAATTGAGGAGATGTCTCGTACTAAATCATCGTCCATATCAAACAGCCCTCTAGGACATAGTCATAATAAATACGATCCGATTAAATCTCATAGACGATATCATATCATATGATCCGAGGTCACATAGGCCGCAACCGTCACCACATCTGTGTGGGACACATACTATCGTTCTGATCTAAATCTCATATGCAGAAATCGAGAGAAGATCGCTGAAACTAAAATATAAATCAAAACACGTTCCAAATTTATCACATATTTATACATACGAGACATTCCTATCATCCAACTGTGGGTAAATTAGTGTATCTCAAAATCATCCTCCACCCAAATACATGCAGAACTATAAAGTATGTACGAATTCGGAGAATCAAAGATAAATAATACCAACCTGAGGAAGGGTTACCATCGTTCGGTAACCATGGCTATATCAGCTACGATTTAGGCCAGTAGCTCAAGGCCATCCATGAACTGTCTCCCATAGATTAGGAATTTGCTCACTATATTTTACCACCTGCGGCTTTGGGTGCAATTATAAATTTTAGTTATATATGAAGACGTCCGAATATATTAGTTCCGTCAATTTCTTATGATGGTTCTCATTTAAATAAACAATGGTGCATGTTAGTTACTAAACGTCGCAACCTTTCTTCTCGCGAAAGTGGGTCATATCATATACGTCCCCATCGAGACTAAGCCTCCCCGTCGAGAGCGATACCAATATCTTATGCCTCGGATCACATATAACGATCCATCGGGTCTCGGACCACCATGGTCCGGCAGTGACCCTATCCCGACAGCATGCATGAATAATGTAAGGGCTGATAGTTTCACAATATACTGATACACAAATATACATATATATACCGTCTTGGTGTTCAAAAATCCTCCAAATCATAAATATCTATATAAAATCACCGCATGATCAGTAAAACATACATGCATGCAAACAATAAATAGAGAGAATATAAAAATTACATGTATGTAAATAAAATCTCCGAAACATAAGAAAATATTATCGGACACGAATTAGACCAAGAATTGGTTTACGGATATTTGCCTTAACCTTTACGCTCCACAAATCAGAAGAAATAATGCTCCGAAACACCTGATCGGCAAATTTTTCTCTCCTACCATGCCTTTCTCTCTCTACCAGCTTGCTTTCTCTCTCATTCGCGCAGCGCCGCTTCACCCGAAGAGCTACTATAGCTTCTGCCGCGAGCTGCCACCGCCTCTGACACCTCTCGTGGCCGTCGACCTTCCCACAAAGAGCTTTCTCTCTCCTCACCACGTACACAATCACCGCTCCGACCCCCTCTTCACAGCCCACAACAGCGTGCACCACCACCGTGCCACCTGTAACCGCGATGCTGATCTCCTCTCCAGTCGATCCGAAGCCCGCACCACTGCCCTTTTCTCTCTCCCGCATGAGCCTGTCACGCTGCCAAGCACTGCCACCGCGGCTTCCCTTCGTGTTGGAACTGCTGCAGCTTCCCCCTTGCATCACAGCCTCCACATGCGCCACACAACCTTCTCCTTTCCTCCTCCTTCCCTCTTCTTCTTCTTTTTCTTCTTCTTCTCTGCATCGAAACCCTTCCCTCCCCTCTTATTTTCCTTTCTCCTCTCTCTCTTTTTCTTTTTCTTTTTATTTCATTTCTTTTCTTGCTTTCTTCTGCCATGCCAGACTTCCTCCCTTTCGAAGTAATTTCCCCCATCTCCTTTCCTCAAACCAATCGTGGGTTTCAGCCCATCGTTTTCTCCTTTTAATAATAATAATATTATTATTATATATTCTTTTATTATTTTCTAGAATCGAATCGGTACTTGAATGATAACACGGGCGCACCTCAAGCGCCACTCCGCGATTCCGATCATTCTAAAAAAATTTATAATATTCTAATTTATTTTCACAACGTCCGAAATACTCAAAATTATAATTAATATTAAAATACTCCAAACGGGGATCCGAGATATTACACTCTCCCTCCTTATAAAAATTTTATCCTCAAAATTTACACATCAATCCTCAAACAGATAAGGACAATTCTTTCAGACTTAATCTCAATCAAATGATTCATCCAAAGATCTGATCATCTACACCTGATCTTTCTATCTCAATATTGAAACCCAAAACCCCAACATATGATAAAGTTTTGCTAATTTTTAATGACTCAAACTCAATCACATGGAAAGAATCATATACATATTTTCTCAACCAAAAGATTTTTCAAAAACATTATAATCAAAATGTTCAACTTATTCTCAACACTTGATCCCTTCTACCTCAAAAATCTGAGCCAAAACCCTGAATAAAATCGCTCCTCGAAATTAGCAACAATTCATGCTCGATCACATGCCAAGGATCAACCATATTTCTCTCAGCATACATACATAAAACACATCATAACGATCCGCCAAACTCGGGACAACACCATTTTGTTGGCCACCCTTTCAATTCGCTGCAAAACCTCAAAAGGCCAATTGAATTTCAACCTCAATCTATCATTTGCCTCCAAAACTTGAGATTCTCTTCTTCATAATACTTTTAGAACATTTGACCACCCTTCTCGAACCTCCAATCGGGCTGCAAATCTAATCTTTTACTTCAATCCTCAAATCAAATCTTATAACCGATTAGCTGTGAGTCCACACGCTTTCACTGCATAACTGTGATCGATCATCTGTTTCTAATCGCAATCAAGAGCCACAAAATTAAAATAACTTCCAATCTCCTCATCTCGATAATGCGTTGACGGCCAAACTCGGGAATGACATTCTGATCAGTAAGCAATGAGTCGACTTCATCAGCATATCCATCGTCATCTGAATCGCCACCAAATTCCTCACTGTCTAACATAGGCCAGAAATAAAATCTCGAATACTTCTTCTTCTTAGCTTTTTCCTTTAGACACGAGACACATGATCAACTTGTCACTCCGCTGATGGACAATCGTCGACATTCCTCATGAACTTAGACCACTCCAACTCAACAATAGTTGCTGACAACCTCAACTGCTCCATGAGCCAAATGTCCCACGGAAGCTACAATTCTCGATGAATCCTTAACAAATCGTTGAACAGATTCAACCACACCCAAGAAATCGTGCATCTTTGCGACAAACGATGGTATCTACCAACCGACCACCGCTTCATTCTTCTACAAATCCACAGACATACCATTTAAGAAATAACACGCCCCAAATAACACTACTTCCAACCAAACTCACATCTCTTCAATTAGGTAAACAACTAACTACCCTTCGCAGTTATGACACGGTCCTCAGATGGACCTCATACCCCATATAAATTCTCTTGAACAATTCAAAACATCATTAATGAAGTCATCACAAATAGACCCAAATGCAGTCAAAAGATCTGATTTATAAGTTCCACAAA
>JAOVVI020004273.1:0-15181 GCA_028571085.2 Nepenthes alata | reverse complement strand
AAGCATCTTTCAGACCCTTGAGCCTCGTGGTTTTTTCTCCTTGTTCAAGGGGAGGTTTTTCACGTAAATCCCGGTGTCAATCTCTCTCTTTCTACATCTTTTCACCCTCAAGTATTTGTGTTGCATCAGACCCCGAAATCTGGAATGCAATAAGGATGACTACTTTTAAATTTTTTAAATTTTTTTCTTTTTTTTATCAAAAAAACATCTCTATACATGAAAATTGCAAATACTACCCTTTTGGATAATACAACTCTTTTCCATAAAGATTGAAAATTTTTTAGAGAATTTGAAAAGCTGGTTATGAATGAATCATAGATAAAACAACATTTACCATTTCTCTTTGCCAATATATAAATATTTGATTATAAAAGGGTTATAATTGGTAAGACATGCAGCAATTTTATCATCCAATTATTACAAAACCCATCTCCGATTATTTAGTTTTTTAAAACTAAATTTATATTTATCAAATTTAATAAATTTTGAACAATATTTACAAAAAAAAAATTTAAAAGCATTTTTCACTTTCAGAAAACAATTACATTCAACTACATTTTTTATATCGCACATAATTTTACTAAAGTAAAATTTATAAAAATAAATAAATAATAATAAGATTAATAGAAAAAAATGGAAAAGAAAAGTGAATCATTAATGCAAAAAAATCTAAAAATGTAATCAATTTCAAGTCTTGAAATTATTTTTTTAATTACTTAAAAATTTAAATTTTAATCCAATGATTAAATGATTTTAAAATTAAAAAAAAGTGAAGATAATTTTTTTTTATTTTTTAAACAGTAATATCCATCGATATTTAAACTAGGGCTGGGCAAAAAATTTCATCCCGCTCAAATCATGCTGAATCAAATCGTCAGTTTGATATAAGAGCCGTTTGATTACAGTTTGATTTTTTATCCAAACCCTATTTTTAATTCAGTTACCGTTTAATAACTCAAATCAAACCAAACCAAATACATACTCATTCCAATTAAGAATGAGAGAGAGTACCCTTGTCAAAGCAACAGCAGCACAGGTCAAATTAAGTCGGCTCTTGAGAAGCGCCTGGTTCTCATCTGAATCAATCGGGATGCTCGATCCTAAATTAAACGCCGTCGTATTAGCCGCAGGCCGAATGCGATTGTTAGGCTGCTTCTGATCATGATCTTGGTTCTGTTGATAGATCTGCTGATCACTTTGATGCGCATGATCTTTGATTTCAACGAGGTCGTTTTCAGGTCTGGATTTTGAAGAAGAGACGGTATCAAGAGAAGAAAAGGCCTCTTGCAGGAACCTCTGAAATGCCCATTCGGATGCGCTCCGATTCATCTTCGGATCTTCCGACTGTTCCGGTGGAGGAGATGGCGGCGACGACCAGAACTGGTCGGAAATATCCTCCACTGAGAACACCCTTTCCATTATTCTTCTCTCTCTTCTACTCCTGCCTTCTTCCTAGCTCTGATTTGAAATGCGGATTCTGGAGATTCGACCCTTTTTTTGAGAATTTTCTTTTTTCTTTTTCCTTTGTTTTTTGGGGTCCCTATGATATTTATGGATTATTTTTTATTGTTATAAAATATAAAATGGAGTGCTTCTAGAAGCAAGCATAAATTCTTACGACGACTCCTCCCAAAATATGACTATATTCATTAGGCCACGTTGTTTATTTTTTAAATATATATCTATATTTTTTAATGTTTATTTTGATTGGTATGATAACTTTACGAGACGACTTAAAATTTGATTTACCCATAAACGGGCCTAGAAAATATAAACCTAATAAGATTTTATAAAACTCAGAATCCAGAATGCGTCATGGTAGACCCAATCAACTGTCCATGCAGCTCGGTCCATTGGCACCAATCCAATGGGCGATCCCATATGTCGTTCTTGGTTCCCGGGGATCGTGGAAGAAGTATCACCAGATGGTTATTGCCAATCTACCACAATTTCATTGCGAATACATGGGTGGCACTTGCTGTAATCGCCTAATACAGCTCAACAAATATTTCTGAAATATCATGTTCAAGATTGCGCACTCTCAGGATCGCAGTGATGATTCAATGAAACATCCTCAAGAAGGCAATCGTCACGCGATAATCTCTATAATTGTCTCAACAAAGGAAGGAATATACCAAAGCAGTCAAGGTTGCCATACTCATCCCGTACGCAATCGCTGAGATAGCTCAATGAATCCGCTAGGACAACTGACAACCAGCCTTGGTACCCAAATAAGGTGGAATTGACTACAATACTATAAATACTCCCTTCGTCTCTATGGGTAGGTAGGAATCTCCCGCGAAGAAATTGCTTGCGAGGCAGAAGTAGAGAGAGAAATAGAAGAATGAGAGAAAAGAATAAGCATATTGAGAAAATTCTAAAAAGGCATGCCCACTTTATTCTCGTTTATCGTAAGATCTAATTCTTCCGCTTCGGCCAATAGTTATACAGGCTTCCCGTCGACTCCGAGTCCTCGCGCTACTAGATCGATGAAAGCAACTCATAGAGCGTGGCGCAGAAAGCCCTCCGTCTGTAGCCAAAGTAGAGACTGACAAGCGTCCCCCTACTCATCATAAACGCTCAAGAATTTTTCCCTCCTCCAGTTAAGTCACCTATCTGTTAGTGCATTCATCAACCAACCACTCCTCAACGAGTACAGAACTCTCTCCTTTTAGTAAGTCACCCATTAACCAGGCGTACTTAGCAAAACCAAATCCTCTAACTCTAAGCCGACCCTCGGTCAGATGCACTTGTTGGAGTTCAACCCTCTATTTCTAAGTTGTTTCCTGACTAGGCACACTCCTCAGAGTCGAAACCTCCATCTTTAAGTCACCCCTCAATTGAACGCATTCGCCGAAACTCGACCCTCCATCTCTAAATCACCCTTTGATAGGGTATACTTTTCAAAACTCAATCCTCTATCTCTAAGCCGCCCCTCGGTCAAGCGCACTTGTCATAGCTTGACCATCCATCTCTAAGCTGCCCCCTAACAGGGCACACTCCTCAAAATTGAGTCCTCTATCTCTAAGCTACTTCTCTATCAGGAGCACTTATCAAAGTTGGCCATCCATCTCTAAGTTGCCTCCGGGTCAAGTGCAATTCTCGGAGCCCAATTCTCTATCTCTAAATCGTCTTTCAATCGGGTGTACTCATTGGAACTCTGTCCTCCATCTCCTAAAGTCTGACCCTTATTGAATGCATCAACGTTCAATCCCCCATTACACATGTCCACGCATAATTTATTTATTCATTTTATCTTTCTATCTATCTGAGAAATATTTATAACTTAAGCGTTGGATGATATATTAGGGAGTGAGTTTTTATCATTCTCTAATCTCTTATTTGTTAGTTGTGGAATATATGATCCAAGTTTAAAATAACGATGATAAGACCCGCTTCAACTCGACCTTCTTGGGAAGATCAAGGGACACATCATATTTGATTATTTCTTATTATTTTAAAAATAAAATTAATTTTTTACACAAGAATAGTTATTTACATGTATATAACCATACTAATATATAATTAAAATCAGACAAGTACATAGGTTTTTTATTTTAAAATAATTTTATTAAAAGTTCACGTTTATGTAAAAAATATTTAAAATTATAAATATTTTAAAAATATATAGTTGATACGTCACTGGAATTAAATTATCGAACGTGTTAGAGAGTCACTTGATCTTCATGAGAGAATCGAGTTGAAGTGGATCCGGTCCTTATTATTTCAAACTTGGATCATGTATACTACAAATAACAGATAAAAAGTCAAAGGATGGCAAAAACTCACTTCCCAGTATATCTTTCGACATTTAAATTAAAAATCTTTCTCAACTATATAGAAAGATTGGATGAGTAAATAAATGATACGTACACTCTTGTAATGGGGGATTGAATGTTTGTGTGGGCTCAGTAGGGGAGCAACTTTAAAAGATGGATGATAGAGCTCTAAGGAGTATGTCCAGCTGAGAGACGGCTTGGAGATGAAGGACATAGCTCTGAGGAGTACGCCCGACTGAGGGGCGGATTGGAGATGGAGGATTGAGCTCCAGTGGGTGCGCCTGACCAAGAGAAGACATAGAGATGAAGGATTAGGCTCCAATGAATGCGTCTGGCCGAGGGAGCGACACTATGGCTATAGACGGAGGGGCCCTCCGTGCCATGCTTTATATGTCGCCTTCACCGATCTAGTGGTCCGAGGACTCAAAGTCAGCGGAGGGCTTGCACAACTATCGATCAGAGCGGGAAAATGAGGCCTTACGAGAGACTAGAAAAGAGTATGTATGCCTTCTACATCTTCCCTCTGTATACTCCTCCTATTTCTTTCTCTTTGCTTCTACCTTGTGGGAGATTCCTCCTTCCCTGTAGGGACAAAAGGGGGTATTTATAATGTTGGAGTCAATTCGTCCTTATTTGGACACCAAGGCTAGCTATTAATTGTCCTGACAAATCTGTTAAGTTGTCTTAATGATTGCGTACGATACAAGTATGGCAACTTCGGCTGTTTGGGGATAATTTTTCTTTTGTTTGACGATCACAGAGAACACCGCGTGGTGATTGCCTTCTTGGAGATAATTCACTGAATCATCACCGCCATCTTGGGGGCATTTGATCTTGGGCTGGATATTTCGAGAATATTTGCTGAACTGTCCCGAGCGGTTATGACAAGTGCAACCCCCGTATTCGCAAAGGATTACAGTAGATTGGCAGTAACCATCTGTTAATACTTCTTCCATGGCCGCTGGGAACCACACGAAGCATATGGACTCGTCCCGGGGGCTGGTACCGTTAAGCCGAGTTGCACGGGCTATCAATTGGGCCTACCATGGCGTCTTTTGGGTTTTGAGTTTTACGAAATCTTGTTAGGTTTTTACTTTTTGTGCACGTTTATTGGTGGATTGGATTTTGGGTCCGCTCATAACGTTACTAGACCTATCCATAGTAGTTATGTCAAAGTATAAACCCATGAGGTTATTTTTAAACAAAATTTATACTTATTTAAAATAAAAATTATATTTACAAAAAAATTATAATCTATCTTCAGCGATATCAAATGGGTCATTTTATCTCGTGATTTTGTTTAATCTAAAAAATAAATAAATCATAATATTTTGATTATATTTATTTATAATACTCATATATATTGGTAATATTATAATTTATTAATTTAGCTATAAATGATTCCAATTGAGTTAAACTCTATTATTTGACATATGTAAAATGAAAATATTTAAAAACCGAAAGGTTTTTTTGAAAAATAGCCTTCGGCACTAAACTTTTTAAATGAATAATTTTTACATAAAAAAGTTATTGACTAAACAAAAATATAATTTATTGATAATTTTTTTAAAAAATTTAAATTTATCCTAAATATATAATTATCTAAAAATTACTTGGATCATGTATATAGTTGAGACTCAACTCCATATTTTTATTGGATTAAGTATATTGGAGTTGCTTCTCTGTACTTTTTAATCTGAAACCTGTATAATACAAACAAATATGAGCTTAAAAAGTATACAATATTTTGATCACGATATACTCTCTAACGCTCAAATTAGTAGCCTTTCTTAGAAAATAAAAAAAAAGAGAGTGTTTGTGCCGATATGTATTTAATAAAAGAAAGAATGATGGTATGATTTAAATTTAATGGATTGTATTTAAAGTATTTATTTATTCTTTTTTCTCCTCCAAATTTCTATTAAGAAGAGAATTATTTATATATTTTAGATAACAGTTGGCTATCCTTATCCTTGCACAGCAGTTTATAAAACTATTGGATATGAATGATAGATTAATTGTAATTCATGTCAGTTAAACAGTTCTTCGATCAAAGATAAAGTTAGAACACCAAATTTAATACCGTATTTGGGCAGAAAAAATGCCTTGGGTCGCAGTATTTATGATGTAATTTAATCCTCAATTTGGGCCGAACCCATCATATATATTTTTTTATTATGATTATATTCAATCTAAAAATTTAATTAAATTTAATTTTTTATTGTGTTTACCTATCTTATAACTTTTAAATTCAAATCGATAAAAAAGAATTGATTTTAATAGGCCTACTCGATAGGCAAACCTGAGCCATTAGATTATATAATAAGATAATCTTCTTTTACTATTAATATACTTCAATAAAAAATATAATGTTAAAAATTGTACATGTTATGTTAGTTGGAACATAATAATTATATATATTTTTTGATAATTAATTGATATTTTTACATAATAGATCATTGTGTGACATTCTATAATTAATATAAAATAATTAAATATCAATTATTTATTTTAAAATAATAATTAAAATTAAGAATAATTGAGATTACTTCTCAGTCAAAAATACAAACCCATGATTCGAGTACATGTAGAGTCTATCAATATCAACATGTTTAACTTAATATAAGAAAAAACATAAAAGAATATGTTAATATAATTATTATATAATATTTTATAATATTATATTTTAAATTTAATATTACATAACAAGAATATTCATCTTATATTATTTAAATTTATATTTTATAATGTATAAGGGGTAAGGAGGGGGCTGGTCTGAGAGCTGATAAGATCAGAAAAATATTAGACTTTGAATGCAACTCGTTATATTATGAGAATAATTAATTAATTAATTATATAATTATAGATTTTACATAAAATAATTATAAAAACAAATGAAATCAAATAGAAACTTTAGTTTAATCCTGTTTTGGGGGTGGGGTAAGAGAGTTGACTCCTAAAATCTAAAGAGAAAAAATTATTTTGAATTAATAGTGAATCTAACTTTTATTTTATAATATTCTATGAATATTCTTAGGTTACAATACCCGAGGACCCTAAAAAGTATGGGAAAATGATGAGTGCTTGCCCGGAGAAGTCCAAGCACAGCCCGAGGACATTCCGCAGGGAGTCAAAGAGACCTCCCAGCGAGGCAACATTGCAGTTGAGGACCGAGAACTTTCTTATGCAGTCCGAGAGCAGACGAGAGGTTGATAGGCCGCGGACTCAGCCAAACGCCAAAATAAGTCAGTAAAGGACGAGGACTTTCTCTGGCACCCGAGAATGCCAACTCAGCCACTTCACAGTTACCAAGGAGCGCGTAAATCCCGCAACACGCCACCGCAGCCAGTGACAATTCCCAGAGCATGCCTTGTCACCTCAAGACTGACGTCAGAGGCTGACATTCCTGACACGGCATGGCCAATAGCGGCGCTAGCGGCTAACTTACTGTACACGCCAGCGTGCCTGACACGGCATGGCCATGCCAGCGGAGTAGGCGGCCAGCCTTCCAGTAGGCATCGATAGCCGTGGGGGCATTTCCAACGGCTATATTCTCCCTTATAAATACCCGCTTAAACGCACGAGGGAGGGGACCTTTTTTTGAGACTCTAGCCACTCCAGTAGATTAAAAAAGCTCAAAAGGAAGAAAGGAAAATATTTTTATGTACTTTGCACTTTGTACACAACAGCGATCGATAGTGAAAGTCTTTTCCAGGCCCTGAGCATCGTGATTTTTCCCTCGTTTTGAAGAAGGATTTCCACATAAAATCTTCCGTGTTTCATCTCTTCATCTCTGACCCTCTCGACCCTCACTCGTCCAAAATCTACTTTCTCTTGTGTTGTGCCTGATTCCGTCCACTTGACGTCATCACCCGTCAACATCGTTCGACGATCGGGCTCAGACACAATAATTATATATTTGTTATTATTTTATTTTTAAATATTTAAAATTATTATATATCTAAAATATTTTTAAAATACTTAATTATTATATAAATATAAATATATATTTTAAATATAATTAGCATAAAAATAGTTATTCTTAAATTTTTAAAAATAATTATTTTTTTAAAAAATATTTATTTTTAGTTAAAATATAATCAAATAAAAAATAAATATTTTTTAAAAAAATTAAATAAAAATAAAATTTTTAATCTCATCAATCAAACTTGCAATAAAAGTCGTCTAACTAACAGCGTGAATTAACAATAAAATTGGAAGAATGACACAGATAATCCGAAATGGAAGAAGCAGCAGAATCGGGGAGAGAGACCCAATCAACTCCATGGCCTCCGCGCCAAGACGACTACGATGACCATGATGAAAATTAGGGTTTGCAATCGATTAAAGGCCCATCAGCATGAACAAGCAGCACCGGTTGACAGCAATCATGTTGCTTATGTAAACTTAGTGGTGCTGGCACTACCCTTTCTGTCTCCATCTCCTACTAATGGCTGTAGGAGCAAAAGGAAGTGCAAGAGTAAGGGAAGAGGGGATAACAGCAGCAAGGGCAGGGGCAATGCCAACACTAATGTTGTTTCTCCTTATTTTCGGAGCGAAGAGAACATCAGTTCAATGCATGGCAAAGAAGAGGAGAAAGAGAATAAGACGATGGGTATGAAGAAGAAAAGCATGAAAAAGAAAGAGAGGCGGTCAATTCGAGGTATAAATTCATAGTCACTGGCAACTCATTGTCATGTTCATTGTGGTTATTGATTGTCTAACGCTTGCTTGTTCTCCGTCAACCCATATTACAGCATTTCCCAGAAAATTGCGATGGTGTGACAATATGAATATATTCTGAATTTTTGCGAAAATGGAGATGGCATGCATTTTATTACTGTAATAATCTATTTATGGATCATGATAGTTTGATTAGCAAGTGAGCGTCAAGTTAATATTGAAGCTAACCTGAACTTGCAAACCCATGTTTTGAATGAGTTGAAAGGTACAAATTATCAAGTGCACACTCGCTAACTATATTGATATGGTTTAATTAGCAAGTTTTAGCTATAAGCCGGGTGATTATATTTGTGGTGACTGGTCTACCAAATAATTGAAAAAAGTTAGAGCATGACTATGAAGAGAGTAGACTAGTAAAGGTAGATCCAAATAGGCAAACCAAAGAGAGCTGAACTATCAAGATAGACAACCGACCCTCCATACATTGCCAAATTTTGGATCCCTTGCCAATGACCTATCAGTGAAAGGGAGAACCATAGTCTCCCCGAACCTGAAGTAAAGAGCAGTTCTCTAAAACCTATAATCAGGAATGTACATGCAAATGGTCCACTTTAGCAACCGACAAGAATAATCAATAACTCCTCTAAAGGAAGAACGTGCAATAACTCCTTTCAAAAGGGACTACTAGCAACTCCTCTTTAGGATAATTGCCAGCAACCTCCTAGAAAACTGACATTAACTGTCCAGAATAACAGGTCTTATGCTCCTATAAATATAAACTCCTTAGCAATGTAGGGATTTTTGGACAGATCTAACAGTCGGAGAATCTGATTACTTGCTAATCTTTGAGATCTTTGGCAACCCTTTCTCATCACACTTATTAGAATACAAGTCCTACAGCACTTAAGCCTGCAAATTAAAGTGGTTAGGAGCTTATCCTCCAAAACACCTCCTTCCTATAAATATTCTCGAAGTCCAGTCCTTCATTCCTCAACCTTCTCTCCTTCTTCTTCTTCTATCTAGTCATTTTTTAGACATGATTGCTGATTCGAGTGTCAAAAAATAAACCAGGGAGTTAGTTCTATCTATTTGAACTCCCATTTTTGTTTGTGGTACGCAGGATCCATATTGAAAGATCCAAGAGTTTACTCTAGGAGCCCTTGGGTCCGAATCCTAGTCTAAGGTACATATCATCAAGAATATAATGGCATGTTTATGATCACATATAAAAATTGACATGCTGATTCCTACTAGAGCTAAGAACTTTGTAGTAGCCTGATAAACTTGTTGACTGATGTTATCCATTTAGTGGGGTGATAGCATAATATTCTGTAAGGAATTTCTTCCTGATAGGAAAAATTCAGTAACCCATTAAGGAAATAAAGAATTGTAGGCTTTTATAAGACCTTCAGAATTGGTAGTCACATTTTCTTGGCTCGTCATTATATTTTCCTATCATCTGTCAAAGAGAAGATAAAGTAAATCTTCACCTATTTTGGCAGAGATTAGAAATAATTAAACATTATAGTGTACAGGAAGTTCACCATTTTCACCTGATCAAGATTTTGATGCCGGGTATTTTCCTGCAGAAAACCATGAGTTTGAGGACCTGTGTACACAATTGCAGAGAGTGGTGTCTCCATATTTTCAAAACGCTTCGTCATCTGGGGAGGAGAAATTCAATAATGAACTCCAGCACAAACAGAGGAAGGAGACAATCGCATCAAAAAAGAGTAAGAAGGCTGATCAATGCTGTGGGATGGAGAAGATTGTGCACTGTGCTTTGAAGTCACAGGTGCAGGGAGAGATTTCTCCAAATAATCAAAAGGAAGGAGCCAGTGTTGAAGCAGGGAATGAACATGAGGGGAACCAGAAGCAGGCTTTGGTTCAGAAAGTAAGCAAGAAAAAGAGGGAGAATCATCGTCATTGCTGTGGGGCTGGGAATGACAAATATGAGGCTCAGTCTACATGGCCGCAGAAAATCACTTCTCCATATTTCAGAAAGAAGGTAGCTGGTGTTCATGAGTTTAATTATTGTCATAAGGAGGAGTGTAAGGAGAAGAAGACCAGGAACCAGAAAACAAGGGAGACAAGTGAACAATGTGGTGAGATGGAGAAGGATGTGGGCAAGGTAGTGGTATTTCCAAATTTTCAAACAGAAATAGCAACTGATCCTGAGAATTTTAACAATGGACATGGTGAGAAGTTAAAACAGCAGCAGCAGGAGGTGAAGAAGCAGAGGAAGAACAAGAAAAAGAGAAGTGATGAGCAGGATTATGAGGATGACACCAAGGCTGTGTGCGCAGAGTCAGAGAGATTGTTTTCTCCATATTTCAGAAACAAGATAAAAAAAGTGGAAAATCATCATAGGTTTCTGAAGAACAAAGAAGATGTGATCCTTGTTAAATCCGGTAGCTTTAGCAGTCAGAAAAAATCTTCTTGTGCTGAATATGGGGATGTAGCAACTGCAGAACTTCTTGAAACTGGTAAAAATGTGGTTTCTGGCTGCCGGACATGCAATGGCAAGATGTCTTGTGATAATATTATGAAATCACCGCTAATTTTGTCTCCACACTCTAGGAACGTGAAGAGAAAGAGAGTGAAATGCGAATCCTTGGCCCAATTGGAGATCAACAACAGTCAGGTTGATGTGACTGCTGGTAATGATCTAGAGTTGAGTAGGATTGAGATAAGCTGTGTTCAGGGGAAGAAGAAGAAGAAGAAAAATAACGAAAAGCAGGCATCATCATCAGATTATCATGTCTCATGCGAAAATAAGGATGGCCTGGCTGATGCATGTTTCCCTAAGAATGGGCGAAAAGACAGGTTGAAAGATCACCATAGTGGAGGACCTTTGATTTCCAAAAAAGTTTCTTCTCCCTTTCAGAAGTCAGTGAAGAAAGCTACACTAGAAGAAGAGGAATACAAAACTGAATTTGAGATTCATGAAAGGGAGACACATAGGAGTAGTCTTGTTGAATTTGAGGAGTTGTTTTCTAAATTTGCTTTCGAGGGTGGTGGTAAGGTTAGTGGGCAAACGTACAGCAACAGTCAAATTATAGGAGATGGAAAAATAAATGGTCCTAATGCAAAACAAGGGGAAAAGGAGAAACGAGGGATTGCAAATAGGGCTCTCACTGCAAAAGAGAAGCTAGCTGAGGCCTACCGAAGAAAAGCTCCAGATAACACGTGGAAGCCACCACGCTCACCATATAATCTCCTTCAAGAGGATCACGTCCATGATCCATGGAGGGTCTTGGTGATATGCATGCTTCTAAATATCACAACCGGGCCACAGGTATGTTTTCCTTCTCTGTGATTGGTTGCATTGTTGCATTACATGCAGCACTTCTTCTGCAACAAACAGCCTCTTTTCTCCAGCAACATTTCTGATGTTATTTTGTGTTGCTTAATCCAATTGCTAATACGTAGCTTTCTAATATATTCTTATTTGAAATCATTGTGGCTATTGTGATCACACTAATATTAGGCCTCATTCTGTCGAATCTTCCTCCCTTAGCCTCATTCTTTCATTGGACAAACTAATAGTGAATTGCATTGAGCTTTGGTTCAATGTGGAATCAAGAAAGCTATGGGTACTATCACTATTAATGAGAATATTGATGTAATGCTGTTGAAATGTACCTCGATGGTATTGTTTGAAGAATTTTCAGAAAAAGCATTCACAGAGGTTTCTATAATTTCTTCAGAATCCTGAAGCATATCAGCTTCACAGTGGTAACAGCTTCTTGCAAGTCATCTTCATCAGCAGGTAATACATTTGTAAAGAAGGCCCAAATGTGAGTGGAGGATTGAGAGATGGGGTAACAGGATGTAAATCTGTGTTGTGGTTTCTGATGGCTAATGGCTGTTTGTCTGGCAAGATTGGTGATGGTTTTGATTGATAAGATGGGTTGAAAAAAAGGTTTGTAGGAAGGTCTAGTATGCATGGACAAGGCATCTTGGAATGACCAAATCTTTAATGTGGATAATTTGTATTTGAGCATGCGTACAAAATATATTAATGACTATTGTGATGTGGAAATTTGAGCTGAACAGAGCATTTCAGAATGTGGCATTCCAGGGACACTTGAAGGCTCGTTCAAACTTGGGACTTCCATGGCCAGCATGTCATATACATGCAAACCTTAATTACATGGTTTGACAAAGTACCTCAAAATTCAACAATTACTAACAGTGTCCCAGGATATTATCATTCAACATTCATTAGCAACATACAAAAAACATTACATGTACGAAAAATTATATAATTGTCAATAAGACAAAAATCAGAATTTGTCATCTTCCAACAATTGATGGCCGTCTAAAAGGCTGCCTTACCTTCACTGCCGCACTATGCCAAGCCTATCAATATGAAATGTGGTGAACTGCAAGAGTGAACTAAAAAGCTCAACAAGAAATACATGTTATGAAGGTTCAACAATAATATGGACATATCAATAAACTTATGCAAGTTTGTAGAATTCTGAACCAAGGACCAATAGTTATTCCTATTGGCAAGATGAAAATGGAAGGCCGATATGTTTATATATTCTAACCTATAGACAAAGGACACATGCCACTATTATAACCTAGGGTGGGTCTTCTTGAACCTTCACATACCAAGATATAGGTCGACATTTCATATGCTATATCAAATCGTCAATTCCCATACCAAATTCCATGGTTCAAGCTAGCAACAAAACATATCTTCAAAAAGAATGAGTTCATAACATGGGAAGCTAAACTTCATGTTATGGAAAGAAAAACATGTAGAGATTATCACAATTTCAAGTACCAAAGTTACATCCATGGAGGTTTTAACCAAGAATTTCAGAATTCCAGCAAGGAGGAAGGAAGATAATCCGTGAATTGCTAACAAAGCAGAGGTAGGAGCTTAATTGTTATTACTTGGCTTACTAATTTGCATGAGATATCCTGAATTATCTTCTCCACACAATGTCTGTTAACTCTTTTCTAAACACGATGTCTGTTAACTCTTTCTTCTTCTTTGTCCTCCCCCTGCTCTCTCTCCTTTCTCTTTCTCCTTCTCTTGCTCGCTTAATTCTTAGCACATCTGAAGAGAGCTTAACCATTTGTACGAGTTCTAATGTAAGGCTACTAAGAAAATTGGAAATGAAGTAATATTATAATGATGAGTCAATATGGGTCAAGGTTGAGCATAAGAGATCTTAGTTCCTCAAATTCCTATTGATAAGCTTCTACCAATGAATGCACTTTGTTGCCACAATTTGAATTCTTCCATGATATCCATAAAGGATTTGTCTCCAAATTTGTGGGAAATAGCTCCTTGGAAGTTTTCCCAGGTAACTTCTTCCGTTGAATGATATAGCCATGGAACCATTTGTCTGTTTGTCTCTCTAGAAACGTAGACGCAATCTGCATTTTTACATTTGCAAATCTAGCTTCTTAGATTTGTACTGGAACATTAGGTAAAGTTGAACTTGGGAAAAATGGTGTCAATTTTCTGGGAAGAGGTTCAGTCATTTCTTGCAAAATTGATCTAAAAATGATACTGGTTCATTGTGACAAAGTGCATGATGCTGATCTTTCTCATTGTAGATTGTTATGTTATGACTCACTAGCCATATCTGAATAGGCTATGACCTGGTCAATGACCAAGATGTATTTGTGATCAACCCTAGCTAGCAAGCCTTATGTCTTGAATTGAAATGTAACATCATATAAACATTATTAAAATTAGCATAAATATCGGGATGTCCTACCATACTATTAGATATATATACATGAGAGCTAAAAGCTCATCTAATAATGAATAGGCAAACATGACAGAATTAACAGTACATATCCTCCAAAATGACTAAAGAAGACATGAGAGTCCTCTAAAAAAGGTCTGACCTTAACACGTATAATCATTGAAAAGTGTCATTGGCTTCAAAATCTTAATGATCTAGAAAATCAATAAAATAATATAAGATGAGCTCCGTTAATAGATAATAAACTTATAAATTTTCTTCTATTTAATCAGCATAAATTACAAGTTTAAATAATCTTGAATGTCAATGAATCTAAATAATATACATAGTACATAAAACAATTGTCTAAAATGTCTTTCAGCACAAATATTGAACCAAGTATGAAAATATCATAACTTATAAGAACATCTAAAATCATGTAATCATATTATGTCATGTATTATGGCCATATGCATATGCAGTGCGGTTTTTAAAGAGCAATGACATCCAATATATGCCCCAAAGGCATTATATATACCAAATATGGGACTAAAGATGTCATATTGTAAATTTATAAATGATATAAGTTAGGCTCAGATCCATGAACATAAAGCACACTTCTTGTTGCGTACCAGAAATTCGGGTTGTCCTACGGGCCAGGGGCCGCAAATCAGATTTTCTTGTTGGTCGATCTGACGCGGATCCGTCTCCATAGTCTTGAATCTGAGTCCTGTGCAACATAACTGAAAACTAACGGTCAGAGGTCGGCGGGAATTGTTTCTACCGTAAACCCTCCGACGCTCAAGTCAGATATCTTTCCGAGAATATAGAAAGATAAATGAAGGGTGTATATTTGGTGGGTGGAGTGTTTTGTGGAAGTCATCCTTCCAAGAATAGAGAGAGAATCCTCTTCTTTTTGGATCCATGGGATAGAGATGGCTTTTTGAGATGGATGATCTGGACGGAGCACATGGCTCAGGCTCTTTCCTCTTTTTTGGCCCT
>JAOVVI020004272.1:0-17849 GCA_028571085.2 Nepenthes alata | reverse complement strand
TCAAGTCGGTGACAAGGGTAATAGCGGGGTTGTCACCGATTTCCAGCCGGTAGGGATTTGTGAGATCTGTGAGGCTTAGGGAATGCATGTGTTCGTGTGAGTGGAAAGGTGGTTTGGCTGGGTTTGATGTGGTTTTAAGCAATGTAGATGGAGATTCCATCTCTGATACAATGTGAAGTTTCTGAACAGAGGCTAAGACGAAGGAGACGAAGAAGACGCAGCAAGAGAGAGACGAAGGAAGGATCGGACGCCAGCCATTTACTTTACTTTCATTAAATCTCAACTCGGTTATAGGGGAAAAGACGTCGCATTAAATAGGCGAAGTCAGCCGAAGCAAAAAAGGAAAAAAATGAAATGAAAAAAACGAAAATACAATGGTAAAAAAAGGAAAAGGAAAAAACGCAATATTTCCTATACATTAATTTCTATATTTTCTAATATGCCCGCAATGCAAGGGTACTAGTACTCTAATAATGATGATCCACACCACATTTTCACAGAGGGTGTTCGTGCATTATTTACAGGAAGCTAATGGACTTGGATGCCAGTGGCTGAGTTGTTTCCCTTAAATATTTTGCTCTAAAGAACAGAAGTAGGGTTATGAAGCTGATGGAGAAACAATCCTAGGCACTTGCTGATAGAAAATATTAGGTTGGTCTTTAGTATTGATAAATTTTGTGATGTTAAATTATACGTTGAGCCTATTATATTATTTTATCATGTATTTTGTATTTAAAAGTAGTTTGATAACCGTTCAACCTATTTTATATCCTAGTGCTGTGCTAGATAGATGATGCCTAGAAGCATAAACTCTGTCCTGAAATTAAATAGAAACTAATTGTTGGCTTGAGCTAACTAGCTAGCTGTTTAAGCGGCGGCATGTGTAGTGAATTTTCCAAGGCAAATTGCAAGCTAGCCACGAGCTATCTGCTTAGGCGGCCTTTGTATAGTGATATTTTTAGAGGCAAGTCATGAGTTAGCCACAAGATAAGTGCTCAAGTAGGTCGTAGTTTATACCCATTTTTCACCCACTGGAGGTTTTTTTATTGTTTTTAAAATACGAACCTTCCCTTAACATGGGTGAGGATACCGTATCTGAATTAAAGTGAGAATGAGCCTTCTTTTGAATGATTAAGTGTACAACCTTGTGATTAAGAGGATCACTTATTTCTTGATAGATCATTCTTCATTATTTAAGAAAAGAGTTTTAATATCTAAAGATCGCTCACATATTCTGATTTTGTACTATACATTTGTTTGCCTTCAAATTATGAAGTTCCGATGTGTTGCTTGCCCATAGATTTGAGGCATAGTTTGGTTGAAAGGCTTTGATCAATTAGAGAATCAATCGGAGAGAATAAAATGTGTACGGATGCCTACAGATCTACATACTTAAGCAGGGTTTTAGATAGTTATATGTATAAGGTCAATTGATTAGAGAGTTAAATGTGTTCTTTTATCAATCTGTCTGTTAGGTATTTTTATATAATTGACTTTTAACTAGCGACTCAAAGCTCAGACGATTTTTTCAATAATTGAATTGTTCAAGAGTTTTCATTTATTACAAAATATTTTTTTTCACTCTATTTATCCTGCTAAATATTTGTGGATCTAAATGTTGTTTTTTCAAATGATGGAAGAGCCTTACCCCCTGGCATAGACCCACTTTAGTTTAGATGTTAATCTTTTATCTGTTGGATGGGAGCAATCGTGTATGTCCAAAAGTCAAGATGAGGGCATTCATAAAATCCCTAGATGAGCATGTTTGGCACTGAAACAATTGACTGCACCCCCACCATTAAAAATAATATTGTTGTAATTAAAATCTTTTCTATTTGGTCTCAAGATAAATGAATTGATTTGAATTGGAATAGTGGGCCTGTAAAGGCTCTTTCTGATGCAATTTCTTCTAACAAATTTAAATGTATTTTTATATGTAAAAATACTAAATATATTTGAAAAATTCCTAGAACTACACATGAAGGAACCATGATTGTCAAAAACTCAAAATTATAAATGTTGACATTACAATTTAAGGAAGCCAAAATGAAGGAAGATGAATACTTTGATGAATTTTATGTGTAACTTAATGATTTTGTTAACGTTGCTTTTAATTATGATGAGAGAATTTCTGAATTAAAAGTTTAGTAGAAAAATATTAAAATCTTTTCTTAAAATGTTTAAGTCTAAGGTGACTATGGTAGAAAAAAGTAAGGATTTGGACACTATCAAAATTGAAGAATTTGTAGGATCATTATAAACTTATAAATTTACCTTACCATAAGATTGGAAAAATAATCAATGGCTTTAATGACTATAAAAGATGAATCATTAAATGATGAAGTTGAAGTATTTATTAGAAGATTATCAAAGTATAACTAAAAATTTACTTGAAAGTATAAAGGGACCTCAAGTAATCAATAATAAGAAAAATCAAAAAATAAAAGCCTTAAGACTCAATTTATGAAAAAAATGCAATGTTAGATGTTCTGAGCATCAAGGTTTTGGTAATATTAAGAGCCAAATACCCTAATTATTTAAGGTCTAAAAGAAAATTATCAAAAGCCATCTATTCAATTAACGAGGAAAATGAAGACGACCAAAACCCATATAATAATCAACTTTATTATTCAACCTTCATTTGTTTAATAACAAGTAATGAGAAGGAACAAATAATGAGGGTGGCATTGATGATGATGAGTTGGAGGAAGTAAATAAACATTTGTTTAAAGATACCCTAAAGTTACAGAAGGAAATATGGTATATTTTAAAAGAGTGAAGGAATTAGAAAATGAGAAGAAGATTCTTAAGCATCAAACTTAATAAATCTTCTAAAAGATTTTTTAAAAATTAGAGAAGAGAATGTGAAATCTTTAGAAATTAAATTTAAAAAGCATAAATTTTAATTTCATAACTTCACTAAAAGTTTTAATAAATTAGATAATATGTTAAGCATAGATAAATCTGTTGGGAATAATTTAAGGTTTTGGGTTTAGGAAGAATTCTTCAAATGTTAACGTAGGTCATAAAATAATCTTTGTTCCCATATCTTCATTTTTAAAGAAAAATTATTATAAAAAGCTAAAAAATGTGAATTCAAACATTTTATCACATTCTTATACACTCGAGACATAGAATGTGCTAATAAAGAACTGTTCACCCATGTATGCACAAAAATCTTTAGTTAGAGGCACTCCTCCTAGGACTCAAATTTATTTCTAGATGTGTACCCCATTCCAAAAATTTTTATCATAAGTTTGTTCGTATCTACCATTATTATAGTCAACTTGGCTATATCCAATCCCAATTCAATAGATTTTCTTTTAGGAGTTCTCATTCTAGATTCAATCAAATTCAAAAATTTGAGCCCCAAGTTCATAAATTTAAAATTATTAGTGTCTGATTTGACTAATAAAATTAAGATTGAAAGATAAATTTGAAAAACAAATGTTTAACTCATAGGCCGATAGGGGTTGTACTACTCCTTAAATAGCATTTTGTCGATGCATATAGTTTAGGTTGCATTATGTATTAGGTTAGTTGCACTTGCATTAGAGTAGTACGCATACGTACATTAGCTCATGTATTTTTACTGTTGTGCATTTTTTATTAAAAAATGATATTTTTGTCGACTTACCTTGTGATAGTATAAAATTGCTCTTTGTATTCTATTGTATATAATGTAAAATGATACACATTATTCTCCTAGAGAGCGTAGACCAAAAATATGTATATTGGAATGACAATCTAAGTGTTTGAGATTGACCTTGAATTTGAATTAATCTTGAATTAATTGAATCTTATCTCATGTAAATTTCATAGAAAAATTAAAAAGTACAAAATACAAATAAGAAAATTGAAGTGTAAAAAATATGAAAGTTCCTCTAAAATATTCATAAAGTAAAAAATCAAAGAAGAAAAAGATGACATTTGTTGTTGCATGATGTACCTCAAGGACAGATGAAGATCCTTATAACATTGGGTTTAACTTTCTCATCATCCAAGGAATATATCAAAACATACTTGATAAAATCTAACCTTATGTATTATTTAAAAATTAGAGTCTCTCCTATAAAATATAATATATATTCAGTGCATGTGTAACACATTATATATTTTATACATTCACTTGATCTTGTGTATGCTTTACTTCAAAAAATACTTTCAAATTAAACTCAAAACGCTTTGAAAAATGCATACTTACTAATGTTTCCTCATGGCTTTGATATTTTGACACAAAAATATTTTATTTCGTATGTGTGAACATTTAGATTTATTATTTTAGAGAACACTTATCCATTTAGATATGCTATATTTAATATCATGATTAATTCTTTATTTTTTTTCCATGGTATGGTGTTTTTATTTATGTTCTTCATATCTTAGATTTTGAATAAGCATTGTCATTTTTTCTTTACAATCCCTTCATATTAAAAGGAGAATATCTTGTTATTCATTATTCTTGTTTGTTTTAACTATTAGTGTCTCGAGTATCAATTGCGGCCATTTTATAATTTCTTTTTAACTATTAACATTTTTCTTTTTTGGTGTGATTATAATCTTACTCTTTACTATTCTAGTAGCTTTTCTTTGAGTTGCCCTTTATTATTTTATGACAAAATGGGGGAGAGATATATGCTGCTTAATGGGGAGCAATGTGCATTGATTAAGGGGATGAGATGCATTTTGTCTAAAGGAGAGTAATGGTTGAGGGAGAGTTATATTATTATTTTATTTACTTTATGGGGAGATGTTATTATATTAGATAACATATGTCATGTAAGTATTGGGCATGTTATTTTTGATAGTCTAATCTTTATTTTAATTCTATATTACTATATGTCTCTCATGGTTGTATTTAGTTTGCTACTTGTGTAGGATCATATCTCCAACCGTGAGATTGTAGGATGTCCATAGATTTTGATTGGGTAATTATCAAGATCAACGTTTTTTATACCATGTTGTAAAGTATTTTGACATAAAAATTGCCGAAATGAGTAATTATTATTAGGTCAATATTTAGTATTGATAAATTTTATAATATTGAGTTATGGATTGAGTTTACTATCTTATTTTATTATATATTTTTGTATTTAAAAAGAGTTTGTTAACCGTTTAACCCATTTTATGTGCTTGTGCTAGATAGATATTAGTTGTCGGCTTAAATTGCGTTTTAAAATTAGATAGAAGCGTGCTGTAAATTTAATATAAACTTATACTCAAACGTGCCATAAGCTAACTAACTAAACGACCTATATAGTAAAATTTTTTGAGATAAATTGTAAGCTATTTGCATAAACAATCTGTGCATAATGACATTTCTAGATGTGAACTATGAGTTAATCATGAGATGGCCGTTCGAATGGGATGTAATTGATACTTTTTGCCACTTAATGTTACTTTAACCAAAGATTTCTTTATTGTTTTTAAAAGATTAAACCTCCCTCAACTTGGAAGAGGACACAAGATCTGAATTGACGTGAGACTAAGCCTTCTTCTGAGTAACTAATTGTGCAACCGTAAAATTAACAGAATCATATATTTTTTAAAAGATTATTTTTCCTTATTTGAGAAGAAACCCTTATTATTTTGAGATTTCTCACGTGTTCTAATTTTATACCTTATATCTATTCACCTACAAATTTTAAAGTTATGATATATGCCTTGTATGTAGATTTAAGGTGTAGTTTGGCTGAAGGACTTTAATCAATTAAATATTAACTCGATGATACTAAAGGTATTTGAATAGTTGTAGATCTATAAATCTGAAGATAGTCTTAAATAGTTACACCTTCAAAATTAGTTATTTATAGAGTCTAGCAAATCTTTTTATTAGTTTGTAAGTCGACTCTTCTTATATTGTCGATTTTCAGTTGGCAACTCAAATTCCGGAGGTTTTTCGGTGAACTAGTTCAAGAGTTTTCTTTTTTAAAAAACATTGTATTCTTTCTATTTATGCTTTTTAATTTTTTTATACATACAAATAATGATGATTTATATTTAAGTTGCTAGATACATAATTTTTTTATGTGTATTAAAGTTATATATTTTTATGTTATTCTTACACAAAGAAATACATGTTTATTCCCTTTAGGTATTTATAAATCTAAATGACATTTAAAAAAAAAAAAATCCGTTCGAACTTTTGCTCCAAAAAAGAAGTAAAGAACTTAACCAAGAAATGTGTCTTTTTTTTTCCAGTGGGACTCGGTGAATTTTTTGGGCTAAAGCAACTTCCTTATAAATGTTAGTTGAAAGGGTATCTACCAAATGTAACCCTTGTTTACGGCTAAGGGGTTTGGCAATGGGCTATAACTTTCAGTAGACATGGCGATGACTACAACTGGTTTTGTATTTAGTTAGTTGAACATCATTGTGTCTATAAAAGAAGCATTTCAAATACTTTTTTCTTAAAGAAACAAATGACTAATCCAGCTAGGAAAAGAAGTTCATGATCCATGGGCTTTAATTTCAATCGTGACGTTATTGGGTGCATTGTGGCTCGTACGTAAACCTATGTAATCCATTACATTCTTAGATCACAAAAATATGATATATCTACTGTATAAAAACGTGAGAACTATAAACATTGGACAGAAAATTCATTCAAGTAGTGTAACATCCAGTGTGACATCTATACTGCATAAACCATTACTGATTAGCAAAGGCTAGCTATAAATCCACATTAAAGAAATTGCACAAGGAGAATGTGTAAGTTTAGCCCTAGTGACATCAACGCATTTATGGATAGAGTTGAGGTCGTGAGAAATGGGAAGTAACCTTTTGCACTCTTTCAAAACGACGATCACTCGAGAGAAGGCTTTTAAGGTTGCCTGATTAAGAAAGCCCTCAGATCGGGTGGTGAGTTTATTATCGCAATATTTATCAGTTATTTTAAGAAATTTTGCCACACATAGAAACGTGGCCACATTGTGAGCAGTTATCTCAAAATTTACTCCATATCCCAAAATTTTAGATTTTTCTCATAATAAGATGGATACAAGCATTAGCCCTACATCTTTTAGGTTGAGTTGTGGACATTTACAGCAATGACAAATGAAGATCGTACCAAATACTTAATCCATTTGCCTAATCTGCAGGTTGTACTTCTGTACATGCATTTCTCTTTACATTTTTCAAAACACAAGTTACGTAGTTCGTGATCTTGAGCATGCCTACCCTCCATCTTTAACTTATTTCATTGGCACTCTTAGCATTCAAAGTACGGTGTGGTCACTTTTGGTGACTGTAGAAGTACAGTTGAAATTGCGGTGTTGTGGGAATATCGTTAGCAAGCGTAAGGGTCGCCATCGGATTTTGTTACGTCATGGCCGTCACACGCACATTGCGATTCATAACTACACCTATGCCAAGAAAAGCTTTCCCTGGAGCTCGAGCGTTGGTGACAAAAGATTCAGCGTTCAAACCAAAGAAAACATCTGCTATGACAAGAAGTTATATGCAGATCTATCATTATGTTACCATTTGATTCCGACAGAGAGCGAAGAGAATGAGAGAAAATCATCTGCATTTGGGAACTGATGGGTACATTGCAGCTGAAATCTTTCCATTTCAATCAAAAGTAGATGGCCGAAGCAATCATCCCACTTACATACTTCCACCAACACAGTAGAAGTTGCACTGTTTGAGTTCATCTTCAAGAAGTCAAGCCAAACTCGCAAAAAGAAGAACATGAAAGAAAAGGCCTAGTTGTTGAACTAGATCAATTAATCTATATTGGGGCTAAAAACGGAAAGCATAGTTGTTATTTGCTTTCATTTAACCTAGAACTATCATGTGACTATACATTAGAACGCCCAAATCAGCTAGCTAATATTGTCAAATGGCAGGCACAAAAGGTGAAATTCCAACAAGATCTTTGTAAAGGCAACCAATATAACAAATATTCCAACGTATTAGAATTTTGAGAGGTCAAACGTTACAGTTTTACTTATATAAACCGTTGAATATCGGTTTGCTTTAGAACTCAATTCATGGAGTTACTGACCCGAAGAGCCTCATTGAGACTCCTATTTGCCCTTGTCCTCGTCTGGATGCAAGATTAATACCGAAGACTGAAGAAAGATCAAGTCAATAAGGCACGTCAACACTTGACTACATATGTCCCACGTTGACTCATTGTGGGACCATCCAAAAGATTCAAATATGATCCTCCTAACAAGTTAAAAAAATATTTAACAATTATAAAGAAAAATTATATAGAAGATGTGCAATAAGATAGGATATTAGTATCAGAAGAAAGTCCTGATACTAATACAGCTATTCTCTAACCATTGATACGCTGTCAATCAGCCACTAATTTTCTCTCAACGGTTATATTTAGCATTTGAATTATAAATGCTTTATCAATCCTCATTTATAAGGATCCGGTCGTTAATTTGATATTTGACTCGTATCTTTTCATGTTCATACTCTCAAGGGAAGAAAAAAACACACCTCTCTCTCTCTCTCTCTCCTTCTACTTAGCCAGAAGTGAAGGGTTCTACTATTCCCAAACGGAGCTTCAATTGAGCTCCCACAAGGAGAGATAAGCGTGGAGAAATGAAATTAAAATTCACTAAAAATTCAGAATGCCATGCTACTTTTAAAATATAAAATTAGAAATAAAATTTATAAGTTTTTTTCAAACATTTTGACAACCATGCCAATTTCTTTTTCATTTTTATAGAAACATGCTATACTATAGGCTGTGTTGTTGCCAAAAATAAGTTAGGAGAAATTATTAAATATGTATTATTGTATTTTTTTTAATTGTTAAAAGAATTATATTATTACAATTATCAATAATTTATTCAACCTAATATGTACTGTAAAAATTATTTGTAACAAAAAATTATATATTTTTAATGATTAAATAATACAATATTTTTACTTGCAAATTTAGATTCAATCAACAGTTGAGTTCAGAAGATCCTTTTATCTGCAAGTGTCGTCGAAATGCTATTAAACAATGAGATAACACAATTTATTTATATTAACTCAATGCCGCTTTATGCATTAATTTTTTTTTATGAATTCTTTTTATATTGAGAAAATAAAAAATATATTTTAGTTATTAATGTATTACAAAATAGAATTGTTCCAATTATATTTTCAAATTTATAAATTAAATATAAATTTCAATTGATGTATCCCCAACATATTAATAATAGCTATTATTTTTTTTATCTTGCTGCCAGAGCTTCATACAGCATAGGCCAACGGCTATAACGCTTCATATCGTTTTCGTTTCCCATGTCGTCACCAAGACTCTTACATGTCAGGTTAAACAAAAAAACAAAACATTTCTTTTCCCTTCGTTATAACAAATAGGAACAATATTAGTCGTGCTATGATTTTACCCAAAAAAGGATGATATGACACCTGTTATATAGACCCGCTTAATACAAAAAATAATAAAAAGGAGACCATTCAAGAAGTGCCATATCATCCTTTTTTTATAGAATTTTAATAAATTCATAGTAGGGGTAATTTTTTTTTAACAAATACATATAGATGGCAGGGAGGTAAAACCATGTAACTATTGACTGTGACAAAAGAAGAGGAGACCCAGAAATTAATAATCATAGTGCACCATTTGCTGATGGATCAGGAACCTTAGCCTCTATCTGGGGAGGATGGCGCAATCGATCGCCGTCAAACATCTGATTCGACGAAGACGATATCTTCCTCGACTTCTTTGATAGCCGAACACGAGAGTTTGGAGAAGTTCTCTCCTCAAAATGGGCAGCAGAAAGCTCCGGCCCACCAAGCCGCAAGACTGTCGATTCATCTGGACCAGTATATCATGTAGAATTCAGTGCAAAACATATTGCCAAATCAATTATTTCGGTTCATCTGGACCAGTATATCATGTAGAATTCATTGCCAAATCAATTATTTCGGTTCATCTGGACCAGTATATCACATAGAATTCATTGCCAAATCAATTATTTCGGTTCATCTGGACCAGTATATCATGTAGAATTCAGTGCAAAACATATTGCCAAATCAATTATTTGCACGCTCACGCGCGCGCGCGCACACACATATATATAACAAAGAATTAAGACCAGTTCCTTAGAAGTATAGATCAAAATATTGGCACCAGTATTGTGGAGTTATAGATTACTTCCATATGAACCCACACCAATTTGATGTCCCATTTAGCGGCCTGAACGAAATCACATAGGTATATAATAAAGAATTAAGACCGGCTCCTTAGAGGTATAGATCAAAATATTGGCAACAGTACTGTTGAGTTATAGATCACTCCCATACGGGCCCACACGCATTTGATGTGTCATTTGGTGGTTTGAACGAAATCACACAGGTATCGGACTGATATCATAAACATTTCAAATTAGAAGAGATTTGATTCTCTTTGATTGGGAAATTATACGGATATCATGGACTTTCCAAATTATAGGAGATTTGATTCTTTTTTATTAGAAAAGATTTGATTTTGATATTTGAGTGGAAGCCTTATATACAGGACCATAATGTTGGAGATATGCATTCAAGCAATTATTTGATGAGTTGAATAAAAAGGGAGAAAAAAAGAGAGAAAAAGGAGAATGAGAAATATTCGTGCATCATGTTGAATTTCTAATCTTGTTCCAATCTCCGCCGATTTTAGGTATAGTATTCTTGGAGTTACGAAGAACGTTTTTACCGGTCATATTTTTACTCTTTTATATTATACTTAATGTTAATCTATTTATTACAATGTATCTAGTCTTTTTATTTGTAAGGTTTGTGTAATCGTGGTTCGAACGTGTCTAATTTTTGTATTTGTGGGATTTGTATTACCGTTGTTACAAGATATCTAATTATTATATTTGTAGAGTTTGTGTAACCAACATTTTTATAGTAGATTTGTTCAGACATATCATCCCATGATTTTTTCTACTCATTCTTAAGAGGATTTTCCATATAAAAATTATATCTTGCTTCATTATTTGTGATTGTTGTTTGCTTGTCGTGCGTTGTCGAATGTTTCCTCACAATTCAAAATAAACGGTATGGGTCCCAACAAGTATCTCTCACAGCCATATCGACATCGATCATATCAAGCGGGCAATACATGTCGATGCAGTTTTTCTTCTTGTGATTCCATTAGAAGTAAACTCTATAATAAATTTGACAATATTTAATCATAAACTTATCTATTTAAAGAATTTTTGTTAATTCTATCAAAATTAATTGAGATATTCTTCTGGATCATTAAAAAGTACTATAAAACAAATGATCCACACATGCTTTATAACTATAGAAACATGTAGATTAGGCTTCTTAAAAGATTTTAGACTTTAGGTATAGTTAAAACATATATATTTAAGCTTCTAATTGGATCGAAACAGCTAGTAACATGTAATCCCCTACTTCCCCAAAAAACAGAAAAATCAGAAGCTGAGCACGTTACCATCAAGAAAGGCTAAATCAGTAAGAATCTTCCCTAGAAAACCAAGAAAAAGGATGTTAATCATCGTTATTATCTGTATTGCTGCCTGCAACATTTCTGTAAACCCGTTCTCCCTTCTAAGAGTGTTGTTCCTATAAAATCTGACAACTCTGTTTCATGACTTGGTTATCCTGAAAAGAAAAGGTGCTGTGCAAAGCACCAACTTTTTGATGATTCTGTTAAGCTTAAGAAAAAACCGGCAGAAGTATTTGTTGTTGGAAATATTGAAGCAATAGCATTCAAACAATCCATGACAAGTGAAAGAGTTTTTCGGAAGACTCAAATTCAATCCATTTAAATGGAGCACGTCAAGTGACTGGAGCAGAAGAAAGATACAATATGGAACCTAAATTTGATGAACTCAAAGACTAAAGGATAAGGATCACCTCAAGCTGGCTGTTCAGAAGAAATTTCTTAATATCCAATGTGAACCTCCAAAGATTGTGACAGAAACCCAAAACATGCAATTAAGCTCTTAAATTATCCACTAGCCTATAAGAAGCATGCGGCCCAAAACTCAATTTTTCTTCTTTTTTCAGGCTACAACAGATGAGTGGTGGTGTTGAGGTACCACTGATCAATGGGGCTTGCTTAGGTGGCTAGGACAGTAACAAGGGCCAGCACAGACAAACACCAAAGAGAGCTCTGTGAGTGGTGTGAGGGCGTACAAAGGATCAGTTTTATTCCTGCGCTTGTTTTCATATATTTAACTAGCGTTGTGTGGGTGAAGTTTAAGACAAACATGAAATATAAAAGAAAATAATAGCTAATGCTCCCTTTTTGGAGCATATCGCCTATTTCCTTTGAAAAGAAAGTAAATACCCGATAACCTATATTGACTTCTTAATAAATAATTATTGTTCTAGCTTTCAATCGGTTGATGGTTGCACCCGACGCATCACCGAAGACTTCTCTCAAAAAATACATATTGAAATTTGAACCTTCAATTCACTCCTACAGTTGCAAGAACGAGCAACCCTGACCCCAAGATTTCACTAGCCTACAGATAGATGCTTCAACTGAACTACCCTAAAATCGTTAATTGCCTTTTTTTTCCCTTGCTTGGTCCACAAATTTATGTAAATATGGATTCTCAGTCCAGCTTCTTCATTTCTTCGGTTGCATGTAAGTAGTTATCCTATGCTATAATATAAAAAAGAAAAATAAGATGATCTGCGATAGCTGATATTCCACTTTATAGCACATCCACCATAAATGATAGAGAGATTGGTATTAAATCGAGACTCTGACCTGAACTGCTAACAGCTTCTCCTCTTGTAATTCTTCTTTTATGGCCACATATCTTTTCTTTACGGTTAAAGAATGAGAAACTTTCTCCTGTTATATGAATCCAATTTTTATTTCATCCGGGAAAAGTCATCTTGTGTTCAATAATGTCCTTGTCATTTGATATAATAGCGCTTCGTTAGATAGGAAGAGTTTGAAATCTAACTGCAATTTCGTTTTAGTGAGGTTTTATTTTGACTCTAATTTCACCACCGGTGGGGCAACTCGCGAACTCCTAAGATGCCACGTGGGCTCTAAAATTCCTTCAAACCTTGAAGAGCTATCACTCAGCTACTTTGCGTATTACGAAAGGCATATTGACTGAAGGGGGCATGTTGCAAGAGTTTAGGTAAGTGGTAAGCTAAGGAGGCGTGTGCCCAAAGGGTAGCAGCAATAGTGTTGTTTTAGGTGTTGCCACTAGATTGAGATTTGCTGAGTGACAGGGACTTGGAAAGAGCTGCTAAACTATCAAACTGGACAGTTGTAGGTAGCTGGACCGCCTTACCCGTCACCAAAACACAAACTGGAGATGTTTCAGCCTATATTCTCACCATAATTAAGCATACTTTTAAATAATTGAGTGATTATTAGTTTTTTGTATGGTAAAATTACATGTCTAGACATTTAAAAAACTATTCAAACAAAAACTGCAGCTATTCATTTAGAATAAAATTTGTAGTCAGGATCCAAATGCAAAATTTAGGAATCGGTTGCATCTCACATGGTCAAACGTATTGACATTAATCAGTCATGACTTATGAACATGGATCAAAATATAGGTATTAGACGGATCGATGCAATTTTTTTTTTTACGAATCAGAATTTGATGGACAATATCAACTGATATATCAAAAAGTATCGGGTATGTAGTCTGATATATTAAATATCGACCGATATATGATAATATATCACGATGTTATTGCGATGATGGAGATATTAGTATCAAAGGGTAAGACACAAATATATATTAGCCGATATTTTATTATATCGTCACAACACTTTGCTGATGACAAGAAGACTGGGTGCTTCTGCAACAGCAATAATTATCCTTGCCTCTATTGTTTTGGGCAAGAAGTTGATAGAAGTTCTATAGGACTGTTTTTGGGTGGGTAACGTAATAAGCAGGTCAGATTCTACAGAGATCTTGTTGAGTTGTATTTTGGACTTTGAACTTTGGTACTTCTTTTTACTCTATAACAATGACAATAATGCCTTGAATCCTATTAACTAGGGCCCGCCGTGTGAATCCCCATTAAGTGCTTCTTTTACTCTACTGAAACTTAACATTGTGTCAAGTTTCAATATCATGTTTTCTTTCAGGATAAGTATGTCTTCTACATGTCTCATTCCAAATTCTGCTGCTGTTTTTGATAGGCAAAACTTAGCATTTAGATGAATTAGCATATTACTCTGCAAGAGTTCCTTGTCAGATTTTTTTTGTTTTTTTTTGCATTCTGATGAAGTCGCATATACTTTTTTCCCCGCACTAAACAACTCAAGTATACATTTTCAAAAGAATTCACCCATCATCGTCTAACAGAATCAAGACACAACAACATCTAATTCGTTGTGGACTATTGAGGGGATGAGAAGGCAATGCTTTTTTTTTTTTACCAAGACACCACATTATTACTCCGCCCTGTTTTAACTCTAAGAACTATCCGTTAAATTTAGCTTGCTTTATCCCTGGAGATTGGCCTCCATTGGCAATATCACTGATTTGTGTAGTGATTACTGACAATAAAAATAAAGCCAATCTCTTGTTAAGCAACTGCATTCAGCAAATTCCAAATTCTTCCTAATATAATGCATTTCTCATTAATTTAGGATATTAATCCCTAGTAAAACCAAACAGTGGGGCATTGTTATCAGTTCAATTTTTTTCCTCATCAACCAGAATAACAGAAGTAGAGATAAATTTTATAGGGTTCTCATTTTTGCAATGTAAAACTTCACCACACAACATAGATTAGGTATATAGGTCCTAGTGACCTTGAAATATAAATTAAACCAAGCTCTAGTAGAATTTTTATCTTGAGAGTGAGCATTAAAGCAACAGTAAGATTGTGACACTATAACCTAAAGGCTTGGTTTCAAACCATGAAAAAGACTATAATATAAGGGTAAGCACAGATGCATCCTTCCCAAACTCTCAATGCCAGGACACTCATTTTAGGTAGATTTTTTTCCTCCCGTTGCTCAGCATTAATAAAGAAATTTAAGTGCAGCAAATATTCATGAAAACAAACCTTCATCAAGTTCAAGTGGTCTTGACATTGCCAATTCAGAGTCGTCAGAGGAAGCAATCGGCCGTGCAGAACGCTTCCTCACATAATTCTCCTGCAGAGGCTTTGGGGTTTGAAAGGAAAACTGGGACATTTTCACTCCTCTAAAGTACTCAGGATGTTCCGTCAGGTATCTGCATAACAGAAAAAAAAAATATAGCCAATAAGGAAGCAGACTTAACTTAGAAAACAACGTTTTCTTCTCATATGAAACAATAGTTTTAGACAATGACAACACCAAAAAAGCATTAAGTCCACTAAGTCGAGAGCTATATGAATTTGATTTTACCACTCTAATCAATTTAGCACAATATCTCCTAAAATAAATGTAATTTCAAAGAGAATAAGCTTACAAGTTTCTTACATATTGTAATTCTGTGCAAGACAAGAAACAATTGATAAATGACAAAGCAGAAATTCTTTTAAGGAAATTACATGTGATTTACAAATCAATACTACAGGAATTTCAAGAACATAGAATCTGCACTGATGCAATTTGTTGGAAACAAAGAAATGTATGTACAGTACAATATGTTGATCAAATAGCCATGAAAATTGAAGGGGAATTTTAGCATGTAAGATCTATGTCTTATGGATCGAAGTTATAGACAAATAAACATTAAAAGCATAAATGCAAATCCTAAAATGGATAAACAGTGTCAGTTTTACTCTTAAAAGGCAAAAGAAAAGAATCCATCCTTAGCAAGTTAGAAGAAACATTTGTAGAAGCTAAAAAAGGCATTTAAAATGGTACTTAGTGGCAATAGTTGGCAGGGTAGGCCTAAGATATGGAGTTTCCAGAGGATATTTCAATGGTCAAATATGATTGCACAATCCATTTCATATCACCAACCCACATTAAGCTTTATCAATAATTTGATACATATGCTTTATCAACAATTTGATGATTTCCTTCACGTTTAGAACTATTACAGAAACAGATTTTCAAAGGAGAAACTAATTATAGTAAAAACATGCTTTTGAATCTCAACCATGGACCGAAGCCTCTTGCCAGAAGGTGCAATATAGTACCTGCAAAATAACAAGTAGAATTCATTAGATCAGAACACAATACATCTCAACCATTGCATCTTAAAAAATCTAGACCATGCAAGAGGACAGTAAAAGTTGTAACATAAAACAAATGTCACAGGCAGAAGAAACAAAACGCAGCATGTCACTATATCGCAAGATAGGATGCCTAGTTACCTGACACACTAGCTTTTTTTTTTTTTTTTATTTCAATTGACCAAAGGGGATTTCACCCATGTGAATAAAATTACAACCTCACCCACTACAGACCAGCAGCCAGAATACATAAAACCCACACTTCATAAACTGCCGCCAAAAGACTGAAATCAAGAAAAAAACAAGAAAATATTGAAAAAGCAAAGGGCACAATATTGTCTTTCTATGTCATAGCTAACATTCCAGTCGAGCCTTTAAGTTCCCTATCCTTCCTTGCACTTTATTTGACATTTTTGTACATTTAGTAGCCTTGAAATTCTCCAGCCTCCATGTTCCAATATCCTCAAAGTTTCTTGCCTTATCCTCATATTGACTAAATAAGAAAGATTTAACAGCTTAATAAAAGCCATCATTTCCTCAAAAAGTCTCAATGTGAAAATGTTGGGTGCTACGTCAGATGAAGGGTATGTCTGATAAAGAAAGAGACCAAGAGGAGCATCTTCTAATAACATGTGATATTTCCAATCAGATTAAGAAATGAAGACGGCCTGGATGGAAGATACAGATGAAAATGAGAACGGAAAGATCCAAGATAGCATCTTTAAGAAACAAGAAATCATTCCAATCAAAGCCATACCAAAAAAAAAAAAGTAATACTAGCACTGTAGATGGAGTCCAAAAGAGAGAGAATAGCAGTAAAATGACAACACAAACTAGAACTATTTCAAACAAAATAAAAATCTGAAATTGAAATCAAACAACAAGAATAATAAGGTTGCCACTTCCACCCACTGATCCTAAATGAGAAATTGCAAGATCAAAATATTCTCGAGGAGAGGGAGGGGGTGTAATACGCACACATCTGCAAATTTGCTGCTTCCTTCACCTCTAATTCGTAACTCCCGTTCCCAACCCGGAGGGGGCTGAGCAATGTTAGGCTTATCAATTGCCCATAGCCTACTCCCATCTTGATTTATGTCTGCTGGATCATCACATAATATGTCTGGTCGCCATTCTCGAGCATGTTCACAGATAAAAGGCCGCTCTAGTATATGTTCCCGTATTTCTTCATACTTCTCCTTAGTGGGAATAAGCCTCCATTTAAAGCATTTAGCACACTGTATAGTGAAAGCCCCAATAGAAGGAAGCACTCTGGGTGGTGGACTTATGCTTGAATATTTTGTTGAAGGAGGAGGTTGGTGCCGAAGTGGGTCAGGGACAGGTTCTATTTCACGTGAAACATTTGCTTTAGGATCAAAAAGCACCAACTGCTTTGATGCATTGTCATGAGATTGGCTATCTTCATCCCCCTTGTCAGGAAGCACAATCTCTTCGCCTGAAGATAGAACAACGGGCTCATTGAAAGAGTTATTCAGGTCATCAGGTATAGCAACACCAGTCAAATCATTTTCTTCATTCTTAACCCTAGACGAGTCTTTTGCAAGACTAGACTGCATCAGAAATATCTTACCTTACCTGTAAGGAATAAAAAAGAAAAATAAAACAACAAAAAAAAGCATACATCAGAATGCAGATGACCATCTTAGTTGGCTAAATATATGGTTGTTTTGTTTTTTTTTTTTTTTGGGGGGGGGGGGGGGGGCGGGGGGGAATTGGGGTGGAGA